>CAUYLG010061666.1:0-94896 GCA_963573385.1 Cacajao melanocephalus | reverse complement strand
AAAGATAAATAGTTGGGACTTAATTAAACTAAAGAGCTTTTGCATGGCAAAAGGAACAGTCAGCAGAGTAAACAGACAACCCACAGAGTGGGAGAAAATCTTCACAATTTGTACATCTAACAAAGGACTCACCCAGAATCTACAAAGAACTCAAATCAGTAAGAAAAAACAATTCCATCAAAGAGTAGGCTAAGGAAATGAATAGACAATTCTTAAAAGAAGATATAGAAATGGCCAACAAATATGAAAAAATGCTCAGCATCACTAATGATCAGGGAAATGCAAATCAAAACCGCAATGCGATACCACCTTACTCCTGCAAGAATTACCATAAGGAAAAAATTTAAAAAACAGTAGATGTTGGCATGGATGCAATTAACAGGGAACACTTCTACACTGCTGGTGGGAATGTAAACTAGTACAACCACTACGGGAAACAGTGTGGAGATTCCTTAAAGAACTAAAAGTAGAACTACCATCCATCAATGCTACTACTGGGTATCTATCCAGAGAGAAAGAAGCCATTACATGTAAAAGATACTTGCAGTTTATGGCAGCACAATTTGCAGTTGCAAAATCATGGAGCCAACCCAAATGCCCACCAGTCAATGAGTGGATAAAGAAACTGTGGTATATGTATGCAATGGAATAATACTCAGTCATAAAAAGGAATGAATTAACAGCATTTGCAGTGACCTGAATGAGATTGGAAACTATTATTCAAAGTGAAGTAACTCAGGAATGAAAAGCCAAACATTGTATGTTCTCACCGACATGGGAGAACGAAGCTATGAGGACGCAAAGGCATAAGAATGATACAATGAACTTTGGGGACTTGGAGGGAAGGGTGGGAGAGGGGCGAGGGATAAAAGACTACAAATATAGTGCAGTGTATACTGTTCGGGTGATAGGTGCACCAAAATCTCACAAATCACCACTAAAGAATTTAGTCATGTAACCAGATTCTACCTATACCCCAATAACTTCTGGAAAAATAAAAATTAAAAAATTTATAAAATAAATTGAGGTTCATGTCTGAGGACTCATAGGGACTTGGGCACACCCAATGACAAAATTACTCTGACCATTTGATGAATAACAGCACCATCATCATTTGTTGCTCTAGTGATAAATGCATGCAGCTGCTAGAAGTGTTTTTTGAGACACAGTTTTAAGAGAAGTGAGCTGTGTGGTGACAATGCTGTTTTGAATTGAAGCAACAGAAGGTTGGGCCTTATAAATTCTGGCTGAAGCTGGAAGGGGTTCCTGCTCAGGAATCAGACCACAATAATTTGGGGAGACAGTGACTGTCACAAGTGAGTAATCAAAAGGCATTGGGGATACTTAGCTGATGGTTATGAGGTGTTCTAGAAGGTAAAAAAAAGTAAGAAGGCAAGGCATTTAGATAATCAGAAGATTAGGCTTTTAAAATGTTGATGAGGTGGACAAGATTTATATACAAAGTGTTCAGAAAATAGTATGGAAAATGGAAATAATTATTTCCCAACTATATTAACAACAGCGGATTAAATCAATTATGATTCATTCATTTATATGCTGTTATGTAGCCATCACTAATGATACTGTGAAGAATTTGCAATAAAATGAGGAATACTCTTGATTCATGAAAATGAGCAGGATACAAAAATAGTTCATGATCTCATTCATTCTCCTGGTTCCGTTTTACATTCCCATGATTTTCTTTTCCCCTTCTCTTGGACACAATAAAACATTTGTTCTTATGTGTATGAAGTCAATACAGATGCACTGTGAAAATTTTGGAAAGCATAGAAAAGTACAAATAAAGGGAAAACAGAAATAACCCACAATTCCATTAGCTAATGACAACTGCTGCCAATGTTTGAGTGCACTTCCTTTCAGTAGTTGTTTTTCTTTCTGCATGTGTCACCTTAGATTTCTCTTCTTCAAAATCTTTTGGAACGCTTCTGCCTCTGCAATTAACATAGCTTGAGCTTCTACTTCTTAATCCGTGAGTCATTCAGTGCCCTACAAAGATATCAGTCGAGTTAGTGAATTCCCTCTACCTACTCACTGTTCTGCCTCCTAGGATCTATCACCCCCGATGGGGCACAGTGGCACCTTTCCTTTTATCCTTTCAGAAAGGCTGTGGTATGAAAAAGGTCTAGGATAGACTGTGGTTAATTGCACAAACTGTTAACCGTCAGTCTTCAGATTCATTGACTGTTTCCCACCACTGGGAATTACTTTACTTGCTGTCATGCTTCTCTGCAAGTTCTAGCCTCCCACTGTCGCAACGGCTATCTTGATCAACTAGCATATAATTTAGTATTTTCTGTTAATATAATAAAGTCTAATTCTCTTTTTGTTTCATTCCATCTAGACTTATATAAAGAGACTTGAATTTCAAATTCACAAATTACTATTCAATTGTTTTACTAAACCAAAGAGAAGTTATTTCCCTAGTATATCTTCTTATGTTCTTTAGAACAACCAAGTTTTACTTCTTGAATTTATGGATATGTATGCATATATATGTACACATATACACACATGTACATAAAATGACTGGAAAGCACACATATAAGATATATATATATATATATGTGTGTGTGCACAGCTATGAATTTTAATGGAGCAATGCTATATGCTTTACTTTTTAACTGATTTTTCACCTGCTGTATTTCACAGACTCTAGGATGTCCCCAAATATAATATGTACCATTTTTTATATAGTCTTAAGGAAGAAAAAACAACCTTGTCAAGAAAACCACGGCAGGCCATTGATTATAGACACATTTTTACTTCAATGATGTTATCATGTGAAGACTTGTGCACCTCAGGATAAGTAAAAGAGGGTATCAATTAGCATTTGCCATAATAAAAGGAGATTTAAGAAGCACACTCAACTCAGTGGCATACAATAATAAGAAACCATTTATTGCTCATGCATCTAGGCTTGTTTGGGGGATAGTGCAGCAGTAAGACTTGGATCTCCGTCTCCACCAAGTCTCATGTTGAACTATAGTCCCCCATGTTGGAGGTGGGGCCTGGTGGGAGGTAGCTGGATCATGGGGGTGGATTTCTCAAGAATGGTTTAGCATCATCCCCTTGGTGCCATTTTCATGATAGTGAGTTCTCATGAGATCTGGTTGTTTAAAAGGGTGCAGCACCTCCCACCCCCATTCCCCTCAGTCTCTCTTGCTCCTGTTCATGCCGTATGAGACACCTCATCCCTGCTTTGCCTTCTGCCATGATTGTAAGTTTTTGGAGGCCTCCGCAGAAGCCAAGCAGATGCCAGCATCATGCTTCCTGTGCGACCTGTGAAATCATAAGCCAATTAAACCTCTTTTCTTTATAAATTACCCATTCTTAGGCATTTCTTTATAGCAGTGCAAGAATGGGCTAATACAGGCAGTCTTCTCTAGGTCTGCCATCTTTGGACCCGGGTCAAAGGGGCAGTGGACACTGCGGTAGGTTCTTCACGTGACAGATCTCGAGTATAACAGGGCAAGCCCAACAAAGGAAGTACGTTGTGAGCCTCTGCTTGCATTTCGTGTTGCCAATATACCATTAGCCAAGGCAAGTCGTGCAGCCAATCCCAAACTCAAGGTATGTGTTTGGGGGTATGCGTTCCACTCATTATGTCACGGATGTGGCTGTATAACACGCTACAGTGAAGCACTGAAGCATCAAGACCAATAATTCAATCAATAAGGCATTTCAAATGTATTCTGTCTTGTGTTTTATGCCCTTTTGTAACCTATCTCACATACTTTCTGGAATAAAATAGATGATAACATAAATGTGCAAGGGAAAAAGCGGGAAGAAAGCATACCAAAATGTTAACGATGGTTGTCTCAGAGAGGTGCGATGACAGATGGTTTTTATTTTCTTTTTTGTCCATTCAATTTCTCTAAGTTTTCTGAGATGAGTAGGTGTTATTTTTTAAAGTCAGACAATAAACCTATACCCACATAATTCATTACTTCCTTTTAAAAAAAGTAAGTAGGAAAGTAGTTAGGGAGAGAAATAAGCAGTTAATTCAGAGAAAATTCAGAAGAAGACATTAGTTTTGGAGTAAGATGAGATCAAGATAAATTATTAGGTTTACCAGTGTTAGAGGAATTGGCGGCCTGAGGTGGATAACTCAGAAAACAATGTTTTGATCCCGAGGAATAAGGCACTAGCATAGTTATCAGAGCTGGTGGGACAGGCTGGAACTGGGTTTAAGAAGCCAGGTTCACATATTAGAGATGGACGCCAAAGGTTCAGAACAAGTCTTCCAGGAAGACGAACTCTATGCCGACTTTAGTATTTTGTGTGGGTGTGTGTGCGTGTGTGTGTATGTGAATTATTATTACTTCAAAATTTTCTTATTTATAATGCTTGTGGGTACATACTAAATGTATCTATGTGGTACACAAGATGTTTTGATACAGGCATGCAATGCATAATAATCACATCATGGAGAATGGGGTATCCATCCCTTCAAACATTTATCCTTTGTTTGCAAACAATTCAGTTACACTCTTTTAATTATTTTAAAAGGTACAATTCTAATTGACTGTAGTCACCTTATTGTGCTATCAAATCATAGGTCTTACTCATTCTTTCTAACTACTTTTTGTACCCATTAATCACTTTCACCTCCCCCAAAACCCTCCACTACTCTTCTCAGGCTCTGGCAACCATCCCTTTCTCTATGTTCCTGAGTTCAATTGTTTTGATTTTTAGATCCCACAGGTAAGTGAGAACATGCATGTTTGTCTTTCTGAGACACCTACATTCTTAAAATACTCTTCAATGACTATCACCAAGGATTTTCTCCTGTTTTGCCTCTATGTAGTTCCTCAACCTTTAAGAACTAAAGCCATCTGGGTAGCTACTACCAATTCATGTATCTTCCCTTACTTCCTCTCACCTCTGAATTACCCGTCATGATTTCAAATTATTCAGTGGCTTAAGGGCTGTCATTTTGTGTTTCCAAATACCGCAGCCAAAGTGTGTTACAAACTGATATAGACATGCCCAGAAGTTTCATGATCACTCTGTGAAAGAAAGCAGGGCCCCCTGCCTTTAAAAAGAATGGCCACTGTAAATAGGCACTCTCTCTATCCATTTCACTTTCAGACACTGCATTAGGGTGAACTACCTTTTACAGCCTAAGACAGCAAGAAGAAACAATTGGAAAGCTTGGAGACAATAGGTGCAGTTGCAGGACTGTAGGGCAGGGGTGGTCTTGATGAGGTTTAAATCCTTTTGCTCTGCCAGAAAAACAGTGAAGTCTTTATGTCTTTGAAGACTCCTTAAAATTATTTTATGTCTAACTCCCCTGTTGTAAGTGGGTTGATTCTATTGTCACCACAAAGTTATTAAAGTCTTTATAAGGCTTTGTAGACTCCTTAAAATTCTTTTATGTCTAACTCCTTTTAAAATTTTAGAAATACATACTTGTTGGGGATCTTTTACTCAGGCAACTGAAGGTAAAATTTAAGCCTTCACGGAGAAAGGAAGTATTATGTATGAAAGAGCATTTAATATGCATCAAGTGAACCCTTTCCTGGCATGATGACATACACACACCCGTACCCACACACACATACACACTTGGTACATCATGTTTTATTTTCTTCCTACAACATCCCAAAATTGTCTCCCTTTTCCATCTGAGGAAATCTCAATACCACATCTCTATTTTACCTTCCTAAAATTATGTTCCAATCACAGTTCACTAGTTTTTTTTCTTTTCCCAGCTCTACTTGAGATATATGTGTCAGACAAAGGAGAGTGATCATTAGTCAAGAAAATTGAAAACAAAAAGAGAATATGGCAATAAAAGAGTTTAAGCCATAAAATAAGCTAATTACAGATTCAGTTTTTTTAAGAGTTCACCACTGCATTTAAATAACTTAAATTGGCTAGGTGCAGTGGCTCATGGGAGGCCGAGGCAGACAGATCACCTGATGACAGGAGTTCAAGACCAGCCTGACCATCATGGAGAAACTCCATCTCTACTAAAAATACAAAATTAGCCAGGCGTGGTGGCATGTGCCTGTAATGCCAGCTATTCAGGAGGCTGAGGCAGGAGCATCGCTTGAACCCAGGAGGCGGAGGTTGCAGTGAGCCGAGATCATGCCATTGCACTCCAGCCTGGGCAATGAGAACAAAACTCTGTCTCAAAAAAATAAATAAATAAAATAATATTGTGGATCAAAGACTGTGTATGTGAGAAATTATTCAAAATAAGTAGAATAGAACTATGTGCTATGGAACAGATGTATAAGTTGCATGCAAAGGTGAAGATGAAGACTTGGTTTGAACATAAATTACTGGGGGAGCCCCACTGAACTAGATAGGAGGCCACAATGCCAGAGTGGCCATGTGGCTTCAGAGTGTATAGATTCCGGGGTGGCCTGCACTGATTCCTAATAATTCATCCAAACTGTTGAGCTGATTATAACTGTTTCTTTCCATATAAAAAATAAAATAACATTTATCCAGTAACAATCAGTTCTCCATCTCTGTACCCCTTCCCTAATTGCCCAAAGAAAGGCTTCTTGCTATTCCTGGATAACTATTGTCACTTTAGATTCATATCCACTTGAGTATGTCTTAGATAAAGAAATTCATGGCCTGGCACAGTGGCTCACATTTGTAACCCCAGCACTTTAGGAGGTCAAGGCAAGCAGATCACTTGAGGCCGGGAATTCTAGACCAGCCTAACCAACATGGTGAAATCCTATCTGTACTAAAAATACAAAAATTAACTGGGCATGGTGGTGCACACCTGTATTCCCAGCTACTCAGGAGGCTGAGATATGAGAATTGCTTGAACCCCAGGGACAGAGGTTGCAGTGAGCCAAGATCATGCCACATGCCACTGCATTCCAGCCTGAATGACAGAGTGAGACTCCATCTCGAAAGAAAGAAACAAAGAAAGAAAGAGAGAGAGAGAGAGAAATCAAAGAGAGTATCAAGATTTGCCAAACATCCTCCATCTTTCTCAAATGTAAACAGTTGATAGTCTTCCTCATAGTTGTATATAGTGATGAGACTTTGTTTATAAAAATAATGTATGACATAGTCGAAATCATAGTATGATTTTTCACTTATTCAAAAAGAATTAGGAGGAAATGGGTGGATGAAGGAATAAACACAGTGATATTGACTCATAATTGGTTGTTAGAGTAATATAAAAATCAAGTAAATAATTATTGTACTTAAATTGAAATGAAAAGTATACAATTTTCTATTCTCTCTGAAAATAATCTTATTTTCTTGGTAGGTATATTGTGACTTTTAAAGCAAGTTAATAACAGAAGAATATGCCTCCATTTAGGTTCATTATCCGGTAGACCAGGTTTAAAAAAATTCAGTATTTTAACAAGCTAATATAAATTTTCTGGAAAATAAAAGCTTTTACCAATTCTTCATTGTAAAAATGTATTTGAATATTTCTAACACAAAAAAGTAGCCTAAACTATGTAATTTTATCAAAGATACACGACTTATTTTCCCTAACAATGGCATTCTGTGTAAAAGATTTTAGAACTCATGTTGCTTCTTCAAATAACCAAAGAGTTGACTTCTTTTTTTTTTTTTTAACTTGCTCTCAGAAGCTCCTAGAATTGTAACATCAGCTCTGCTAACTGTTTTAGGCCAAATTTCATTGGAATGACTCTGATTTAAAACTAAATTATTTTTTTATGGCAGAAAATGCTTGTTTACTTTCCTTTTTCTGATTCTAGCTCATCATTCACATTCTACATAATAGACTTACCATGTTTATTGGAAGGAACACAGTCAGAAAAATCTCTAGTGAATGTGATTATCACATAATTGTGCATAGACAGCTCACTTGAAAGGGGCGATTTCTAATACGTTGAGAAGTACTTGCCTCTTTTATGACTATAACTTTGGTATTGTATTAAAAAGTTCCATTTTTTTTGATTACTGTGAATAAGACTTTAACTGATTCAAGCAATTTTAAGGGCTTTTTATATGGATTTTCAAGTTAACTTTTAAACATTTTCAACTTCAACAAGCGTATTTCTATAGTTCTGCATTTTCATGCCTCATTTTATATTTTTACTCATACTTTAGTTTTCTATCAATACTTATTTAGAATCATATTTAAAATGAAGTTGAAGAGAAGGTGGACGCAATTTTAAATATATTCATAAAAATGTCAGGGCAACGGGTAAATGTTTAAAATATCACATAATTCAGAGTATTACTCTATAATCTTTATGTCTAAAATTATGTGATCCATATAATCGCTACTGATTGAGAGTCTTGCAAAACAGGTGGAGAGGTCAAGAGGTGGGACTGGTTGATAAATCAATCACCTTATTTATCAAGGGACTACATTTCTCTACCAAAGGGTAGCAAAGCTAAATATTCACATTTGGAATGAAAAGTTCCTAGCATAAATCCTAGCCTATCTTCATTCAACAGAGATAGCTAGTAATAAGTGTTTGGTGAATGATTAAACTCATTCGATAACAAAAACATTATTGGCTGTTTGTTATGGTGTGAAACGGGGAAAAATGAAAACAATATGAACGACATCCATTTCGAGCCTAACAGATTGAAGAAATAACAATGTAGACATGAATACCCAGATAGCACAACGTTAGCGTTATTCTACAGATCATTTTCTGAGTCAGAGCCTTACACCTAGTCACAGGACTGTAGACGACCACATTAAAATCCCCTGATAAAATGTGCCTTCACCATGACCCATTTCTCTGAGATGACCTGAAGAAACTACTGTCATTGTAGAAGTGGGATATAGACAGGATATGCATTGGGCACAAAGCTGCCTATCCAGACTTGGAAGATTTTGGACAGATTTTCCTCTCCAGTCTGAAAATCTCCACTGAATGTCAGAGAACTTCTCCATTTAAAGTTAATACTATGTAATGTCTTAGATCTTCCAATGTTATTTGAAGTGACATCTAAATGATAACTGAACAGATGATAAAAAGGTAGTGCTGTATATAGGAGAGAGGGAAATGCATTTTCTTTTTTTTTTTTTTTTGGATTTCTCTTTTTTTTATTATACTTTAAGTTCTGGGGTACATGTGCAGAATGTACAGATTTGTTACATAGGTATATGCATGCCCTGGTGGTCTGCTGCACCCCATCAATCAGTCATCTATGCTATTTCTCCTAATGCTGTCGCTCCCTAGCACCCCAGCCCCTGACAGGCCCCCATGTGTGATGTTCCCCTCCCTGTGTCCATGTGTTCTCATTGTTCAACTCCCACTTATAAGCGAGAACATGCGATCTTTGGTTTTCTGTTCTTGTGTTTGCTGTGAATGATGGTTTCCAGCTTCATCCATGTTCCTGCAAAGGCCGTGAACTCATCCTTTTTTATGGCTGTATATGTGGCACATTTTCTTTACTCATACACATTATGGCATATATGTGCCACATTTTCTTTACCCAGTCTATCTTTGGTGGGCATTTGGGTTGGTTTCAAATCTTTGCTATTGTGAACAGTGCCACAATAAACATACATGTGCATGTGTCTTTATAGCAGAATGATTTAGAATCCTTTGGGTATATACCCAGTAATGGGATTGCTGGGTCAAATAGTATTTCTAGTTCTAGCTCCTTGAGGAATCGCTACACTGTCTTCCACAATGGTTGAACTAATTTACACTCCCATTTCAATGGAGGAAACAGCCTGTGACAAAGCCCTGAGGCATGGAAAAACTTGGTGTGTTCAAAGAACTGGAAAGCAGCCAGTATGGCGGATAGTACTGATTTCAAGGAAAGCACGACAATTCACGTTGGTTATGTGGACCACGAATTTCATGACTTAGAACCATGATAAAAATAAATGTTTCACCTGCGCAGTTATAAGATGTAATTATTTTTAAAACGCAAACGTAAAAGCATGGGGCAAGTGAGGTAACTAACTAAAATCGAAAGACTTTGGTGTGACTAAAATGAGTGACCAATTTTTAATTTTTAAATAACCACCTCAGACTATGTGTGATATACATTTCCAAGTTGGGCTGTTGATACTAGACTTAATTGGGATGCACACCTCTTCTCTTTACTGGTCATTTCCAACATGTGTTCTATAGAATATTTATTTTAAATGTTAATTGTAGAGTTTGGAAACAGTTCTGAGGCCGAATTTTACTCAGTATATGTTGAGTATAAACAAAAATTATACAATTGATATGGTCACTGCCTTTTTTTTTTTCTTTCTTTCTTTTTTTTGGTCTTAAACTACCTTGGAATATTAGAGTTTCAGGGAGGAAAATGTGGTCATGGCTGTGACAGGAAAGTCTACAACAATATATCTCCCTTGATTCTTGTTGTCTTATTATGAAACCATTTATTTGAATGTATTTTCCATTAAAATAATTTTGAAAGCCTTAGTCTTAAAAAAATATTAAGTGGGCTATTTCCTTAGGCAAAGGAAACTAATTGGATGGCCTTACTTTGGATTATATTTCAAGCCGAAGTTTTATACCTGGATGTTGAAAGACCATAATCGGGTCAAAAGCAAATTAGAAATGTAAACAGTTAAAAGAAAAATGTTCCCCAAGTCTTAGAAGTGCTTCTGGGATCTCAGGTCATTAATTAATTTTGGATTGGTCAACCTAGTATTGACTTTAACGATATCAAATGCCACATTAATTTGGCCTTAACTCATGGAACCAATTATTGTCTAAAATAATCACTGTAACCATAAAAGAAAGAGTAGACAATTCAAGCCCTGTCTTGCCTTTCTGAAATAAAAGCGTGCATTTCAAATAACCTTTTGTTTTGAAATTGTGTAACACTCATAAGAAGTTGCAAAAATTGTGTTTCCAAGTACCCTTCACCCAGTTCTCCCCAGTGATAATATGTAACTGTAATATATTGTCAAAACTGTAATCTGATGGTGCTACAATATTATTTACTCAGATAAAGACTCCCTTTGGATTTTACAAACTTTTACATACAACTTTTATATGTTCATAGTGGTGCTAGGAGTATCTTTTAAGGAAAGATTTTATTGAGGGAGTTTTCAAAGAAGAGAGCTGCCTTAAGCAAGCTAATTAGACATCCACTGCTAACAATCTTGACCTCAATTAGGTGAAGGATTCCTAATTAAATCGTTACAGGCTTTTTGTGTTAAACGGTAATTGACTGCCTAGATGTTCCTCACAATTATATCATATTAACAAGAATGTATTTGCATTTTTAATACTTTATTGATTTCCAATTCATTACAGGGCTGTTAGTGTTCTTTTACCATGTCATTGGAAGCTTTGCAAATTGTTCTTTAAGGTTCACAAGCTTAGGGAACAGGTTAAAAAAACAACAAAGTTGGTGACCCACTCAAGTGTTTTGCAGAGTGCTGCATTTTAGCTACTCTGTCCCATAATTATCACCACCAATTTAAATATACAACTGCAGATAGGAAAACAGGAGACTTGGAGTACTGGAGTCTAGATGACTCCGCTTCTTTCTTTAAAATGCTATCATTTAAATGCCTGGTTTCTTTTATTCAAGTCTATATTTCAAGGGCCACTGTGAGTCATCTTGTCTAATTTTGTGGCACCCACAGAATCCTTAGACTTCAATATAGCTGATATTTATTTATTTAACATGAGTTTATGGCCAATAATGATTATATGTGCTCATAAGAAACATGGGATGTGGCCCCAAGTATCATTTCATTCATTAATTTCTTTGAAATATTGAATGAGATCTGTTAACAATAGTTATTGTCTCCTGTACTGGGGTTTCTCTACCCACTGAATAAAACTGTTACACTATGGTAAAATCTAAGTGTTTTTTCTACTCATGTCCATTTATTTTATAATCCATCATGAGCTGGCATTAATTTTTTGAACTTCAGATTTAACTGGTAATTTTATTAATTAATAGATTTCAAGTTCTGGGATACATGTGCAGGACATGCAAGTTTGTTACATAGGTAAACGTGTGCCATGATGGTTTGCTGCACCTATCAACCCATCATCTAGGTACTAAGTCCCACATGCATTAGCTATTCATCTTTAAATGATGGAATTAACTTTAGAAAATCTAGATGAATTTCAATACATTGGAAAGAAAATATGTGTGATTCACTGTCTCAAATTCAGACTATGCTCTCTGGGAGTAGTCAGTAGTATATTTTCATTTTTTAATATAAAAAGCAGTCTCAAAAAATATTTTGTCAATAGTATCTCCTCCAAAATATAATCCACCATTCCCCAAGTCTACCATCTTATCTCCTGTTGTGTTACACATTACTTCTAGAGTCAAAGTTTCTTCAACTTGATTTTAGGAAGGTTGTTTTCACAGATCATGCATTCAAGTGATGTCTTGAGCATTATTTGATTACATGATCCATCCATATATTATACTCATCATCTAAGTCTATAGAGCTCACTACTGTAGGTCAGATTTCTCTACTAGAATCCATGAAGAGATGTAGATAAAACAGTTTTTTAAATATTTTTCTAATACTATCTCATAAGCATTTTCTAGATGATGAAGTCTATAATAAGAATTGTTAGAAATTTATTTAAAAGAATATAAATATGGCAGGAGGAAAATATTTATTTGAAATCAGCATTCTTACCAAACATTTCATTTAATTGAACAGACTTTAAGAAGGAAATGCAGAGATAAATACTAATTTTTCTTCTCAGCCATAAAATATTAAGATAGAAATGAGGTAAAAGCTAACTTAAAAGTTTGCTGCAGATTATGTATTTCAGATGTCTAGTATTATTTTGGAGATATATTTTTTTCAGATATTCAGATACAATTAAAAGTACGTAGTTATTCAGATATGATTAGAAGTGATAATAAAACAAACCAGCATATGTAAGTTCTCCAGAAGCATATCATGGCAACATGATCTAGAGAGTCCAGCTGATGGATAGATAGGCTGGTCTTATTTCTTTTCTTCTTTGGAAGAACAAAGCGGACTGTGCCTGGCTAAATACATATTGTTTACATGTTCACATATTTTCTTTCTCTCTTTCATAGTACTGGACTCTCTAATATTCCTATACCAATTCATATCCTTACAAAGTACTTTAAAATATTTGATAGTCATAGTATAGCATTAATCTACAAAAATACATCGACATGCCTATTAATATATTAATGTTTCTCTTGTTTGGTCTTTGTGATCACTTATAAATAAAACTTCATCATAAAATTGTTGTCATACTATGCATTCATTTATGGTAGAAATAGTTAATTTCATTCACCCCATGTTCTTGGTCATGAAGTGGAAAGATGGAAATTGCTTATATAACATAGCTGAACCCATAATGGAGTCATAATGTAGATATTAGTTATTTTACCACAGTAACATGGGTTTATATGTATTTTCACATTATTCTGTGATAACCTAACTTGGGTTAGCCTAACTGACTCCATCTTAGCTGCAAAACCTGACCAGCTCTCTGTAGCCTCTCCTCCCTGCCACGGCCCCTCAGATGCATTACTGGGTTACACTGCACTCAAAGCTTTGAACTCTTCAGAGTGGTTCACACTGTTCACAGTACCTGTAACTTTTGTGGCCGCATCCTGCTTGGCAAGTCTACCTGCCATTGTGAATACCTTCCTTGGTAATTGATTGTATGGAAAGTTCCCCCTGCTGCCCCCACTTGATGAGTGTATGGAAATACCCTTAGCAACCAACAATACTGGGACCTCCTGCTCCCTGGTTACCAGCTTCCTTA
This sequence comes from Cacajao melanocephalus, assembly GCA_963573385.1. Lineage (NCBI taxonomy): Eukaryota > Metazoa > Chordata > Mammalia > Primates > Pitheciidae > Cacajao > Cacajao melanocephalus. The sequence goes on along the minus strand of CAUYLG010061666.1, from coordinate 81,196 downwards.
TCTAACTTGCTTGTTCTGCTTCTGTAAAATTCTGCTTCATCTAGGTACCCCCTCCCCTACCTAAATCAAGGTATAAAGGAAATTCAAGCCCCTTCCTTGGAGCCAAGAGAACTTTGAGCATTAGCTGTCTCTCAGTCGCCAGCTAATAAAAGGATTCTTAATTTGGAACTCAAGAGTTTCCTTCTAACTTGCTTGGTTATTTCAATTCTACACTTTTCCATTTTTTCCAAATATATGATTGTACAGTTAATACTGTACAATTATAAGTTTCACATTATTTTTAATTGAGTGATTTTTATCATCAAAGTATAGAACGCTTTATTTATGGGCCTACTCATACCGATTCAGTTGGCCTGGACTTGTTTTTTATTTGTTTTGCAGCCTGGAGGGCCCAGGAACTATTTGTATAATTCTTGTGTTCTTAAATATAATCACATCCTAAACCACAGGTAGTGTAACCTTCCCCAGAGGCAAAGCCTGGACCCTCCCACAGCTTGTATTCTGTTCAACATCTCTCTCTTGTTTTTCAACTCTCTAAACCTCTACACTAAATCTTCAGAATCTCTTCAAATTTATTATCACAGCGAGTACTATTTTCACCTGGGTCAAATCTTTTGTTTTCATTTTTCAACTCATCCATTTACTTTCTACTTTCTGAGCTATATTTCAAATATATTTTTCACTTCTAATAAGTTCAATTTTTACCAGATATGCCTTATTTTTTTAAGAAAACAGTGATTTTCCTAGAGCTTAGAATATACATTTATAACTGATCTAAGTACACTTTCAAATAATAATATACTTCTTCATGGCTTGTGGAGATAACATACAAAAGATTATTCTCAATTCTTCCCTCCCATCCCCTATAACATTGTCATTCATTTCACTTATCCATATTAATCTATGAGATTAGTTAAGAATAAGATAACATTTTATAATACCTTCATGAATTCTTTCTCCAATGCTCTTCTTTTCTTCATGTGGGTTTGAGTTTCTTCCTCCTGAAAAAATTTTTTTAACATTATTTTTTAGGATAGTGCTGCTGGCAATGCATGCTCTTCATTTTAGTTTGTCTGAGAAAGTCTTTATTTCTCATTCAGTCTTGAAGGATAATTTTGTTAGATATAAAATTCTAGGTTGGTGTATTTTGTTGTTGCTTTTCCTTTGAATACTAAACATACTAAACTCTATTTTCTTCTTGCTTACATGGTTTCTGATGAAAAGTACACTGTCATTCTTGTCCTTGTTCTGCTGGAAGTAAGGCAATTTCTTCCTGACCGTAGCTTCTTTTAGGATTTAATTTTGGTCTTGTAGTTTGCTGCAGTATGAATGTAATATACCTAGGTTTATATTTTTGGTATTTATCCAGCTCGGTGTTCTCTGTGCTTCCTGGATCTTGGTTTAGTGTCTAATTCAATTTGGAAATGTTATAGCTATTATTACATCAAGTATTTCTTCTGTTCTAGCCTCTATTTCTGCTTCTGATGTTCCAATCACTCATCTATTACCATTTTTGAAACTGTCCCACAGTTCTTGGATATTCTGTTATAACCATTTCTTCCCCATTATTCCTCCTTTTGCTTATTAGTTTAATATGTTTATATTGACAAATTTTCAAGCTCATTGATTCTTTTCTTGGCCATGCCTAGTCAAGTGAGGAGCCCATCAAAGGCATTGTTAATTTTCCTTACAGTGCTTTTATATTCCAGTATTTCCCTTTGATCACTTCTTGGAATTTCCATCTCTCTGTTTACATTTTTCATCTATCCTTGCATGTTGTATATTTTTCCATCAAAGTCCAATTTATAGTTCCAGAGGCTTCTGTCCCAGGTAACTTGGTCTTGTAATTCTCTGTATTTGCTTTTGTCTTGAGATTTTGAGGTGACTTTATCCTGCACCCTCAGTTCTCTCAAGTGTGCAACTCAATTTTTTCATATTTTTTCTTGTCAGATATAGGTGATGGGGAGGAAGGCAGCAAACCACATTGCCATGTATGTATCTATGCAACAATCTTGCATGTTCTTCACATGTATTCCAAAACCTAAAACACAATAAAATATATATATTTTAAAAAGTAACAATTTTTGAGCTTTTTACATGTTAGATTTGTAATCATAACCTACTCTGCTTTATCTTCCTGATAATGTTCTGTTATTTTCTCAAGTTTTGATCTACTCTTTAACATTTACAAATATTTTGCTTCTAGTAATTCCATAATCTTTAGTTGTTAGGTTCTGATTCTGTTGTTAGGTTTTCTGGAGACTCTTGCTAATATGTCTTTTTTTTTTCTCAAGTGTCTTATAATTCTGAATTATAAACCCATCCTTGGTGGATCTATCTTGAAAACTTAACATCTTGGATTGATGAAGTATCTCTTCTTTTGCAAATATGTCATTGCCTTTGCAAGGTAACAGGTGCAATATCAACAGTAGACAACTTTAAATTTATCAGTCTATGTTTTTCCTAATTATAATAGTGTTGTGAATTCAAACTTGTAAGGTATATGAGAGCATGCTTATGCTTATAAATATTTAGATTTCTTTTTCTATCTTTAGTACAACCTGAAACATGCAAACTCTCTTGTTTGCTCCTAAAATGCAAGGGTCTTATTAGAAATATCTACTAGGATGTCCTCAAGCATTGCAAATTCAACATAGCTAAATGTGAACTCTTTATGTTTTCTGTAAAGCCAACTTTTACTATAGCATTTAAGGTGTCAGGGATTATCAGTGCTACAGTATTTCAGAGAAGAAAGGTACAATGTTTAGGAAAAAAATTATTGGGGTTATGGGACTAAAGTTTTAAGTCAAGGGCATGGCTATGAGGATCTAAATGAGAAATTATATGCCATAGAGCAGGCTGATGGATACCAGTGAAACCTCCATCGTGGAATCACACATGATGTGTTGGGACCAGGGTGAGCTCAGCTCTAAAAGAGAACAGTAAAAAGGAACAGCGCAAGACACATTTTTAAAAATGAGAAGAAGCTCATTGTGTGGGGACATAAATGACTTTGAATTATGGGCTTTATTTTATAGGTAAACCTATGGATCAAGTAACCTATACAAATCAGGGTTTAAGGAAATATGGATTATTTCATTAAATTTGATTAGAAAAGGGCAATTTACTGAAGTGTAGAATAGAGGCCAGTGTGGACTCACTGTAATAATTTAGTAAAGTATAATGTGGTGAGAACCTCGACAAACACCATCTAGTTACAATAAATCAACATAGCCAAGAGTTAATTAAACAGTGTGTTTGCTACAGTCATTTAACACTATAGATTTTAAACCATCTAAGGGGATTCTAATCAGGCCCTGTATTAGCCTTATAAGACACTTCTTGAAAAAGAAAGACTTAAAAATTAATTACCACTACATATTTTTAAAATTTCTTCATGGCACAGTGTCAGGATTTTATTTCAGAATCATTTGAATGTAATTTCTGGGTCATGAGTTTCAATGTTGTTAGTTATTTGTTATGTTCAAATGCTTTCAACAATGGAGAAAACGGTTTTCTTAAAAAATAATTACTAACCCTGGATTCCCTCTCCTAATCCACCTATCCTAAACCTGCACCTCTCCCTGGCTCTGTTCTTGGAGTATCTCCAAATAAAATTCAGGAGCTCATCTTGACACCTTTCTCTTTCACAGATCCCATTGCTTCATCCTGCAGATTCTGAAAGCCATCCCTTCAAAACACACCCAGAATCCAAACGTCGGTCTCCTGCATGCTTGTCAGAACCTGCTAACTAAGGTACATGCTTCTACCTCTTCCATAAAACAGTCTGTATTCCATGGAGCAACTAGAGTGAGTTTTTATTATTTATTCAGAACACATCATTTTATTTACTGAGTCAGACCACATCACACCCTGCTCATAACTCTCTGATGATTTCTCATCTGAGAATAAAATTCAAAGTTCTAAAGCAACATGCCTGCAAGATCCTATGTGATGTGGCCAGAAAGCGGAATATCTTGCACCCTTAGGTCATTTAAGTCTCTTCAGTGTCACTTTGTCAGAGAGACTGTCTCTTACCAGAGGATATGAAACCATATCACTCTGCTGTAGCTCTGTTCCCAACTCTGTTTTAATGTGCTTTATTTTTATCTGACATTCTAATCATAATAGTATTTCTACACATTTCTGGCATTTGTTAGTTATCAATTAACAATCTGTCTCCGCAGAGCTTGCTGTTATTTCTAAAGCAGCCAGATCATTGCCAGGAACAAAGTAGGTGCTTTCTTAGTACTTTTTTGTTCATCCACAAATATTTATTTCACAGTGTTTAAAGCTCAGGATAAAATGCTGAGCCAAATTTACATGTGTTCAATACATTATTAAACACATAACAGTAAAATGTGCATTGATTTTGTAAAGAGAAGGCATATAAATAGGGCCTCTGATCTGATCTGGGGAATTGTGAGGCACTTCTCAGAAGACTTGACATCTGTACCGATGTGGGTATGTGAAAGATGTTTTGGGAGACAGGGGCATTTCATGCTGAAGATCAGCTTGTGCTAAGCCCCTCTGGCAGGAACCAGCAAGGCCCAGTCATGTAACTAAGAGAAGCCCGATGTGTCTGTTGAGCACAGGTAGGTGTCAGACTATGAGAGCAAACCCGAAACTGTGGCTAAAACATGAAAGGCTGTACATGTCTCGATGAAAAGTATTCTTTATCCCTTCAGCACTTGAGCAGTTAGTGCAGTTTTAAATTCGGTAATCAGGTTTCTATCATGAAAAGATAATTATGCTTCCATTGTGGGAAATTCAGAGACTTTGAAGTAATTCAGAAGGTGGTAATATGAACTAGTGATTAATTACAGCTATAGAACTGTGCATAGTCTCCTAGAGATGTTTGGAGGTCAAATTTGGCATGGCTTGGTGACTGAGTAGACATGGGGAAAACAGGAAGATGTCGAGAACATATCCTAGATTAATGGCTTGCTCAAATCTAAGGGAAATGGTGTTTATTCCCTGATTTGAAAGGAAAAGGAGGTGAGAATATAGAAATTTAGATTAACACATTTTTCTCTGGCATTGGCAATGATATTTAGACATTGTATTATTGCTCCTAAGGAAACCTTGACTTCCAAATTATGAAAACTATATTGGTAAAAAAAAGTTACTCATTTTAAGATGATTCTCATATGTGTGAAGGCAAAAAGGCACCTTAACTATGGCATAGTCCTGAACCGTTCTAGCAAATAACTTTATTTCTCTTTGACCTTTATTTTCCCTTTGTTGTGCTGCTAAGGCATGATTTACTCACTCCTTGTTTGCGGGGCAAGGTGGAAGAATCTGAACCTAAATAATATTTTTAAAGGTAATTCTTGTCTTTAAACAATTTAAAGTTTGAAATATGCAATAAATAATACATAAACAATAAAGCAATATATCTTCTAGGAACAGTTCTCTATAAGAAACAAGTCTCAGGGATTATCTTCATTGCCAATAACTGGAATCTTAAATCAGAGACAAACTATTAGAAATTGAAATAGTAATGTAAGTAGAAAAATTAGAGGTGATTCTTTTCATTTTATTAGTGGCTACTTCTGTGTTTTTAAGTAAATGAGGAAAAGAAACTGAGCAGGACATTTTATTGAATTAAAAAATTGGTAGTTAAATGTGTTTGACTATAATAATTCTGTGTTACTTTTACTCAGTCATAAAACTATATAGCAGTATGGCAACAGTTCAGGTTTGAAACAGAAAATACTAAATCATTACTGAGATGCTTTGATTTAATAAAACCAAAATATTTGAATAATTGCATGTATTTTCAATTTTTATAGAAATGGCTGCTACTCTATAAAAATAGCCACAATTGTAAATATTATAAGAAGCTAAATTCAGTGCATTAATTTTGCATTTATGTTCAGAATGTAATATTGAAGGAAAGAAAATTTGACCACATTCAGGAGGAGATAAATAAAAATAATATAGAACAGTGTATGTAGCCATTTTCCATTAGTGCAAAGTATTTTCTGACTTAGAAAGCCATTTAAATTCCCACATGAAAGAAAAATCACAAGCAGCTTCCTCTGAAGTAGATCTGACTTGAACTATAATACCTAGAACTGAAAAGCACATTGAAAAGGAATCTTACTTTTTGTGATTTGAAGGAAGTCACCTCACTGTTATTGAGCATGATTGGGTAATTAGAATGAAGTGGAATTCTATAAGGAGGAATTATTTAAAAATAGATTGGTTACCCTTGAACAGATATGAATAAATGATAATAAACTTAAATAAAACATGAGATGATCATCTTCGTGTTTGTATAATATTTATCTTGATATTCTGAAGACAATACATATAGCAGGATTATTAGAAAAATATGGAGTAATCATTTCATTATTGAACACAATTTGTTTATAAGAAACGTCTTACTAATTTCCATCGTTGGGCTCTTATGAATAAAGACTCTGTGAATGCTGTATGTATATCTTTGTGCAGACACATGTTTTCATTTCCCATGAGTAAACATCTAGGAGTTGAATTTCTGGATTATAGAAAAGGTGCATGCCTAACTCTTGAAGAAATTTTGAAACTGTTTTCCTAAATGACTTGAAAATTTTCCCTCCTGTCCAGCAATTCAGGGCAGTTATAGTTGCAGCATATACTTATCATTTTTGGTATTATCCCGTGCAATAGTATTTTACTGTAGTATTAATTTGCATATCCCTCAGGACTAATGAGGTGAAGCATATTTTCATATGCTTAAGTACAGTTTGTATATTCTATTTTGTAAATTGTGTATTCAAACATTTTGTCAATTTCTTTCTTTAAAATAAATTTTTTTAAAAAAGACTTTCAGCTTTACCAAAACTTATGAACAGAGTAGAGCATGTTCCCATAATCCTTGCTTCTAGCTTTCTCTACTATTAATAGTTTCTATTAGTATGGTACATTTGTAAAGTTTACTGAACAATGTCGATAGATGCCTCACTATTAAAGTCCACACTTTATTTCAATTTTTTTACTTTTTTGACTTTTGTATTTATTTTGTCACAGGATCCCACTCACAATATCACATTATATTTAGTAGTTGTGTCTCCTTATGCTACTCTGGACCATAAAGCTTTCTCAGACTTTCCTTGTTTTGGATGACCTTGACATTTCTGAGTAGTACTAGCCAGGGGTTTCTTTCAGTGGCACTCCACTGGAATTTCACTACTATGTTTCTTATAATTAGCCTGGAATGATAGGTTTTGGAGAGAAAGAACACAGGGTTAAAGTGTCATTTCTATCACATCAAATAAAGGGTATGCAAATAGATGTGAATTATCACTACTGATGTTAAACTTGACCATCTGGCTTAAGTAGTCTTTGTTAGTTTTCTCCACTGCAAAGTTACTGAAGTTTTGTTCCCATTCTGTACTGCGGTTTTTGAAAGGAAGTTAGCATGTGTAGCCCACACTTGAAGAAAGGAAGTACTGCTTCACTTCCTTGGGATCAGAGTATCTGCATAAAATATTTGGAATTCTCCTACAGGGCTGATCTGTCTCCTCTCCCATTCATCTACTCAGTGACTATTTATTAAAATCAGTATTAACTGATGCATACTTATTTTATACCTTATGTTATAATCCAATACTACTTTATTTTGTTCAAATAATCTCATTTTTGGCCATTGGGAACACTTTTATTCACCTCACTCCTGTGTCTCTTTGACATACTTTCTCAACATAGGTGTTGTTTTTTTTATTTTTCCTTGCACTTGTTTATTTTCTGGCATTACACAGTGCTCCAAGCTCAACTTGTAAGTTTTCTGCCCTGTTCTATAATTAGTATTTCTCCAAAGATCCTTGAATCCTTTGGTTGGCAAATGGTATTAGAAACCAAGATGTGGTACTAGGTACAATACTTGGTACTTTGGTACCTTTGCAGGTAGAACCTCTAAGCTAACAGTGAGAAAATATGTATATGTATATTAAACCATGTATATATACATATCTATACGTATTTCTCTGTGTCTGATATAGTTTGGGTATTTGTTCCTGCCCAAATATCATGTTGAAATGTAATGCCCAGTATTGAAGGTGGGGGGTGGCAGGAGGTGTTTGGGTCATGAGGGTGGATGTCTCATGGCTTGGCGTTGTCCTCGTGATAGTGCATGAGTTCTCTCAAGACTGGGTTGAGTGTGTGGCACCCCTCCCCTACACTCTCTCTCTCTTGCTCCTACTTTTGCCATGTGCCCTCTTTTCCTTTCACCATGAATAAAAGCTTCCTGAGGCCTCCCTAGAAGCAGATGCTAGCACTATGCTTCCTGTACACCCTACAGAACTATGAGCCAATTAAATTCCTTTTATTATAAATTACCCTTAGGCATTTCTTTGTAGAAATGCAAAAACAGCTTAGCATACTATCCACCTGTATTGATATTAAACTAAGCAGGAGTCCATACTCATGTCTCCTATTCTAATCCGCTACCACACAGTTCATTCTAGCCCCCTCCTCTTGATTTCTGAAACCTCTCAAACAGTGAGAAAACTGGTTCCAATCATCTGTCATCCATTTACTTAATTATTCTATTCCAGTATACATGTATGATGGCTTCAGAACTCTTAACCCAAACTTCCTTGAGAAGCAATTTTACCAACCAGAGTATAGTGTTTATATACAGTTTCTTTTGCCTTTAGTGTTCAGGGACTTTAATTTCCTATATCTAAGACCTGCTATGATATTCTATATGTCTCTTACGACGTGTTTTGGATTTTCTATCACCTTCCTTTCTGTGATTCTATCTATTCTGTCTCTGATACTTGATGTTATAATCACTTCATTTCTGTCATGCATGGTCTATTAAATTATTTACTGAATTCATAATTGAACTCTATTTCATTCTTCAGTTCCATAATTTTATTTAATTCTTTTGCAGTTCTCTCATAATGTTTTTTTCTCTCTGTTGTTATATATATTACCATAATTTTTTAATTTTTATTTTACAACTATAATATTTAAATTACTTGAGAGGTTGTTTCCCTTGTATTTTTTGCTGATGGTCATGTTGTTCTTTTTGACAAACCCATTACATTTTATGGAATATTATTCATTTTTTATAAAAATAAATGTGTATGATTTGTAAGTCCTTTTTTGTTTTTCCAGATTGATATAATTGTTTTTGCTGGTAGGTAGATATAGTACAGGCACATCACCTTTATCTAAGCTATCTTAGTGATACTTTGTAATCTGGTTTTCTCTTTGTCCTAGCGGCCACAAGTCTTTGGGATTTTAGGTAAAATCTGTGCTGATCACAAGGGTTGTTTTCCTCTGGAGTATCCAAAAGTTTATACTCCTTCCCCCTCATCTCTTCCGGTTTCTGCTCAGCCCTTTGGACTCTTGGTTGCAGCATTTGAGGTTTTTCTCTTGATACCTAATGTGATACCTGCACAGCTTAGTATGAGCAAAAGTCTTCCAGGGGAAATTATATTCAGATCAGATCGTTCCTCATTTCTAGGCCTTGTTCCTTTAAGTTCTGATCACAAGGCGGTTCAGAATTACTTTTTTCTCTTCACCCCATGACAGTGCAGCAAGTCCCAGGCCGTTGGTTTCTGTTGGACCACATACCCTGGCCTAAGAAATGGAAAAGAACATGAGGTGAAATCCTGAGGTCAATGCAACATTCATCTCAGCATTCTTCCTTTCTCACAAGCTCTTGGCCACGAGGATTCTGGCTGTCTTCCCTGGTCTCCAATGCCTTAAACAGTCATTTTACTTATTATTTCCATCTTCACCAGATATTCCCAGAAAAATGTTTAGTCTGATACAAGCTTCCTGGTCATAGATGTGAAAGTCAGTCTTACTAATTTCAGAGTTCAGATGGAAATATCTTGTCCTTTCTTACGAGAGGTTCCCAAGTGAAGGAAAGGGTTAGTTTTAGAAGCAATCATTATTAGCTTTAACTGATAGGAAAAAACTAACATTTTATGAAATAGCTTCAAAAAATATATAAATCTGAAATTTGCTTTAATCCCTATGAAAATGGTAAAAAGAACTCTAAATTTTTAATTAGCATCTAAATGAATAATTAACAAGTAAAGCCTGTGATTTCTAACACCTGTTTTTCTGGTGGGAAAAGGCTCAAGTCTGTAGTCTGTATTCAACAAGAAAAAGAGAGATTTATATATGTGGAAAAAGAATTTCCAGGTATAATTTCGTTAAAAGGGGAGATTGGAAACATAGACGCCTAGGAGAAATACTTTTCCCTATTTAGTGAACAGAGAAGAGTTTTTTCACACTAATTTGGTAAGGTAGGATAATCCACATAATCTGTCTTTATCAAATTACTGCTTGATATTTGACAATAGATTTTGAAATCTATGTGATTATCTATGTCAAACCTCACAATGATCACTTTCCAGATATCTTAAATATTAAAAAAAATCTGTCACTACAGGATTTATGTCATTCATAAAGTTCACAGAAGTGACTTTTTCTAACTGTGGCCTCTAACTTTAACATACTTTTAGACAAAGCAGAATTAGACCAAAGCATGTATTAAATACCTGTTTTATGCATAGCTTTTTTTCTAGGTAAATAGGGACCTTACAATTCAGCTGGGGAGATGAGAGTATTACATTTTAAAAGATGGCAGATGTGTGGGCCAGACATTAATAAAATTGGAGTATAGTTTCAATGCTGCTCTGTGTTGGCTGCATGATAGTGTAATAATTGCTATTTCTGGGTTACTTTCTGTTAGATAAGGTGGTTAGATCAGAAAATTAGCAAGACTCCTGCAAGTGCTGACATTTTGTTGTGCAATGGCAGTGCAGCAACAAATTAAAAGCTAAAGTACTGAATTTGAACTTAAACTGTGAAATCAGAGAATAGAATGAGGTTTGCTTCAACAACAGGGGAGGAAATGATGAAAGACATGTGACCAAGGATTTCAGGTGACTGCAAAATATTTAGTGCTTGGATTTATAACTGAGCCTAACTTTTATCCAGTAAGCCCATTTTAGGTGGTAATCACCTTTCTTTTTTTATTTTATGTGACAACAGTGATGCTAATCTCAGCCACTTTCAATCAAATTGATGAATGTTTCCATTAAATGGCTTACTGTTTATTATTAGGCTCAGGTATCATAGAAATGTAAACTGTGTGTTTCATTGAAGACTAAAACAAAGGTACTTTAACCCACAATTATTTTCTAGAGTAAAAATTCTAATATTTTCATGATATCTGATATTTTAGAAATATTTAGTATTTTCCTTTGTAATGAACAGTTTCTAGTGCCAGTATCGACCACTGCTTGCTGGAAAATATGATGCTTTCTCTTCAATGAGTCACAGATGTGGAAGAGTTCTGGTTAAGCATTCTACTTGATTTACTGTGGCTGGCCCCAACAATTGTGTGAGTTGCCACTTGCAATCAGGTAGCAGCATGTGGAAGGAGCTACCAAGTGTGGCAAATAATGTTTGCTACCAACAGCTGCTCATCATTTTCTTTGACAGATTCAGCTAATGATTAGAGACTATAGCAACATTCCCCATTGTGTTGAGCTGTGAATTCATAAAAATAGCTGCCATTGGTAAAAATTTTAGATGTGAAATAGCCATCTACTTTCAGACCTGGGGGAAAATGAACATGTATAGTGATGCTAATAAAAGAAACAGATACGTTTCGTGGGTTTAGATCCCATATTTCTATAGAACAGAGGGATTCATGTGGTTGAAGAAAGATGTGAGATTTTATTTTTGTCCCTTTGCTTTCCTACGAGTAAAATGTCCCGATAATTGAATAACAGGTTTTGTCTTTGCTAAGACTATTTCAATATCACATGGATAGTAGCTGAAACTCAGATACTAAACTTTTTTTTTTGTAATCAGTAAGAGTCTTCCCTTGGTTACTGTTGAATTATTTTAAAAGAATTTTTGACCAATTGTAACCATTTTACAGCCGTAGTATGTATTTTTTTTTACTCTTTGTGCTAGGTTAGTCATTGTTGATTGAAGAGTACAATATCAGCTAGGTAGTGGGGAAAAAAGCAAATGACAGAAGAAAGTACAATGTTAATCAAATCTTAAATATCAAACCTGGTTCTGTTGATACAAAGGAATAGAAAGATGTCTCTGTGGGAAATCATAAAACCCAGAATCATGGCTTTTCTATCAATACAATGTGAAAACTTCAAAAATTCATGTTGTTTCAGAGTTTCAGACCATAGATAAATGAGTAAATGGAAAGGGTCATCTGCAAGATTTCTTCCAAACATTAATAGTTGATATTGATGTTAGCAAAAACACTACTGTCAGGGAAGAATCTTCAGATAGGAGACTCATACACTAAGTATGGTAAATGCACTTGATAGCAATAACTTAAGTATACCCTGAGAATGACCCTGCGGGGCAGATGCATCTAAACATATGCTTCGAGCTAGGGAATCCAGGAGTGGCCAGCCCCAAGATTCATTCCTTGACTATGAGGAACATCTGAGTCCCTAGGCCCTCCCTAAGAATACAGGGCCATACAGGGGATGGAGGTGCTGAGTTGTGGGTTGAAATGAAGATTGCCAGGTGAAGGCTGTGTTGGGGAGGCGGGGCTATGTGAAAGGCTATATAAACACCCTGCCTTTCATCAGTAGTTGCGGGTTTGTCTGCTTCGCCTACCTCTACTGTATTCTCTTTCTTCTTTCTAGGCCTCTTGTAAAACTCCCTTTCTTGTTTGTTAGCTCTGGGTCTCTTTTTTTGGTCTCTTGAACCTAGCGCTATCCGCAGTGGAGTTGATAGGGATTTAGCTATACCACCTCTTGTAAAAGAAATAATAGAAAAAGGAAATAAAACACCAAGAAGATGGCTAGATGTTAACATAAAATCCTGAAAAGAATGAGGTTTGTCAGTAGGTATATACCAGAAATAATAGGATATCTGAACGTTAAACTTTGGTTTTCATAATACAAATGAAGCTTGAGGCTCACATGCATAAAGTTACCAGAGTAAAAGCAGGGAGTGTGAAGATTGCCTGACTAAAGTTGAGAATGGCCAACCCCCAGGAAAGATGCAGCTTCTCATGAGTTAGGTGCCCAGCCTCCCCAAGCCTTGTTCTTCTACCGTTATCACACTTAATGTTAAATGTTCTTGCTCTTTTTTCTCTGGGAAATTGGATGTCCGTCTCTAATCACTCAAATACTTATGGTGCATACAGGTACTATTCTAGACAAGGAATCGTGTTCAAGATGATGGAACACTGTTTACCATGAGAAGCACCATAAACAAAAATTGCATAAAAACATTTATCCATAAAACTCCAGGTTTCTATCAGATTGAGGCAGGAGAATAGGGTCTGAAGCTAGGGAACTTAAGGCCAATTAGTGCTAACATTCTAAAGCTGTATCAAAAGGAAAACCCCTCGGTCTCCAGGCAGGGGACGTAACACCAATTAACACTAAAACGAAACCAAAGGAAAATCCCTGTCTCCCTCCGACCCCCACATGCTCAAATAACAAAATAATCAAAGGTACTGTCTCTAAACTCGCCTGCTTCCACCATGTGTCAGATACAAAGTGACCTCGATTAGCCACGGGCTGTGCATACGGCCGTCTCTTCCTCTGCATAGGGCCCCAGTTTATCTCATCATCTTGTGAGCCACAGAACAAATCCTTCATCCAGAAAAGGGGTAGCCGACAGGGGCCTCAAAAGGAGTGCTTATAAATCTGGAAAATTTTGTAACCAGTCTCTTGAGCGGCTCGCTGGTCCACCCCGACTCCATGGAGGGCTCTCTCGCTTTTATCCATGCTTTGGCTGCTTGCTTTCCGTGTTTCATTTTTTTTTTTTTGTTAGTGTGTTTTTGTTTTTTGAGATGCAGTTACACTCTGTGGTCCAGGCTGGAGTGCAGTGGTACAATCTCAATTGACTGTAACCTCTACCTCCATGGTTCAAGCAATTTTCCTGCTTCAGCTCCCCAGGTAGCTGGAACTCTAGTCATGTGTTATTACCTTCTTTGCTCAAAACACCAAGGACCTGGACAACTGACTCGAGGCCTTTTTTTCCCATAACAGTATGAGGAAGTGATCTTACCACCTTAACTACTTTATACGCTAATATTGACGTGATTTAAACACCTTTAAATAGATGTTTGAAACAAGGCAAGTCTTTTCTGCTTCTTAAAAAAAACTAGGAAAAGTTATCGTTAACTCTGTATGAGTAGGTACAGAATGGAATTAATCTGTTTGAAAACGAGTCACTCAAACATTGACTTGTTAGTGCAACTCTGTTTTTGTTTCAAAGATACCTATTTAAATATTATAGTTATATGCCTTTTAGTGTTTATAGAGATAACATGGCCCCAAAGAAATCATTTCTTTAATACGCTGTTGTATAACACATAAATACCTGTGGGTAACAGATAGTGAAAACACCAGGGTAGTTTTGAAGCTTTACATTCACATCCTTAGATTAAACTGGTATTTTTACCTAACTTTGGGAGATGTCAACTTTTGTAATACTTGGGTAATGGCTGTGACTGAATAGGAAACAAATCACTGAGTCCATTTTCTTTATTCATCTAGCAGCAGACATGTACTGTGGGTCATTTTAGGACTAACAGCTTCATACAGAACCAAATGAAAGACTGCTAGGGAAAAGGTATTGAGATGCTCAAACAATTGAAGTCACTTGGTAAATGCAAGCAAACAACAAAACACTGATAACTTCGTAAACAAGCAGACAACACTATGAAATTGATAAAGATTAAGCTTTAAGGCTAAGGAACTACATTTGTAATTCTAAAATACTAAAGTGTGTGAAATTAAAACTGTCAAATTTGATTGCTTATAGGAAAGTTAAAAGATGAGAGTAATGTCTTTTAAATCAGTTGGCAAGTGATTGAGAAGCTGAAATTAAACCAAATGCAGTCAATTTGATCTTCGCATCTCCCTCACAAAGCTTGTCAGCTGTGATTGACCAGTATCAGAATGTATATCTATGACTTGAGTTTTCATTCAGATATGCTGAATTTGCCTTCAGCATCTTTTACTCTTGCCTAAGCTTCTCAAAAAAAAAAAACAGTTTAAGTGACATTTTTTTCTTTTGTTTTAGGGTTTTCTAATTTTTGTTAGGTTCAGGTGGTATGTTAGATAAAGGTTGTTAGGATAAAGGATAGCATGTCCCTGGGGTTTGGGGTACAAATTACTGTCACCCAGGTAAGAAGCATAGTATTTGATAGCTTTTTAATCCTCACCCTCCCACCCTCCACACTGAAGTAACCCCCAGTTATTATTTTTCCCTTCCTTGTGTTCGTACGTACTCTGTTGTAACCAAGAGAGCACAAAATCACCACTGAGACAAAGACTAGCCCAAATTACAGGGTCTTTATTGCCGGCGGCCATGGAGGACTCGTGTCTCTCTAACCCGTGGCCCTGAAAGGAGGGTATCAAAACCTTTTATGCCCATAAATCACCTCCTGGGCGGGGGTGAGGGCGAGGGGCTTTGGACATTCCGATTGTTACTTAAGTGGTTCACAGAAGTCAAGCGTTAGTTTACACGTTGTCTGGGTAGGGTGGAAATTGCAGACCTTATTTATTACAAGTCGCAGGGGCCAAAATGGCGTTGGTTTGGACTGTTTGCCTGTCATATGAGGGTTACAGAGAGCAGTTTCAACGGAAAGCTGAGGTATGGTAGAGGTATGCAGTTTATGGGGCAATTTCCATGTCACAACTTAGTGTTTAACTCCCACTTATAAATGAGAATATGCAGTACTTTGTTTTCTGTTCCTGCATTAATTTTCTAATGCCAACACTTCATTAAGTACATGGTTGCTACTTTCCACTTGCCACAAGTGACAACTTCTGGCAACTGTTTTTTCACTATCAACCACAGGTCACCTTTTTTCCAGAATCTGATAAAATTCTGCTGATCACTTTTCCAGGTTTTGTTAACCAAGTTTCTTGCCAGTTTTTCTCCAGCTCTGGCTAATACTGTTCTTATTAATGGTTCACCTATGTGCCAATACCACACGTCTTAGATTTTTACTATTGCAGCCTCCCACATCCCCATTAAAAGTTAGCATTTTGAAGCCACAATGCTTTGTTAAACCTATGGGTCAGTTGGGTAGTTCTCTGGTCTCCTTGGATTACTCTCACCTGTTTACGGTGACTCTTGGTGAAGTAAGTAGCCCTCCTTCTCTGTTTGGCTACAGGCTATACTGCTCCTCCATGAATTCTTTGGTCCTGCAACAGGATAACTCTGGTTCCTAAGGGGACGGAGGGATTTTCAGTGTCTTAAAGCGTTTTCTGTGACTTGTGTTTGTCATAGCAAGTAATAAGACCAGCATAGATTCGAGCAATGGGAAACTAACTGTGCTTCTAAAGGGGGAAGATCTGCAAAATTGGACTGAAAAAGGGTGTAGTAGATAAAGGAAGGGGGATTTTACAGCCATTTCTTCAATCTACCACAGCAGGAGTGCTTTCTTTGATCTGCTTACCAAATTATATACATAAATGTGTGTGTATACACAGAAAGTGTTATGAGGAATTCTGGGCATGACAGACAAAACACCTGTTTACCTGGAGATCACGTTCTAGTAGGGGGAGCTAGAGCATAAAGATAATCAGTAAGATTATCACAATAACTGCTGTGAATAAAAACAATGTTAGAATGATGCCCTGTAGAGCTTGTTGCTGAGCTGAGAACTGAAATAAGCAAGTAGCCAGACAGAAGCTAGCAGATTCAAACGGCCTTACAGGTGCAAAGCTTGCCATCATAGGTACTGCAGGAAGGCTAATAGGCTGGGCCAATATGACATACCCAAAAAAAGAGAGGTCAAATATTTGTCCCAAGATTTCCAACATTCTGGGTTAAGTTTAGGAGCAAATAAGTCACTAAGAGCCTGTTTTGACACTACACCTATAATCTCTCTTGAATAATCGAATGCACAATGTTTGCAAGTATTTTTTATTACACAGTTGCTAAGTGTAAATACTGAATATATCTAGTTTACATGGTGTGGCTATATAGAATGTATGTGATGATTCCTTTTGATACTTTCTGCAAAAGAATGAAAATACCATGACTTTAATTCCATCTGCAGGAGTGAGGTGATTAATTGCTGTTTTTGTGTTTTTAGCATTTCCTAAAATATACTAAGTATACCTCCTGTAGAATTCTCCCAAATCCTAAATTAAGAAATTAGTTTCCCTTGGAAGTCTTCATTATGATAAAATTAACACTGAAAAATAGCAAACTAGTTGAGGTTTTTAATGTGTAGTAAGCAAACCATTATCCACATTTCTTCAGCCAGGTGGGTACCATGTGGCTACGTTTAATAAATCTGGTTTCTGTTACATAGTTCTCATTTCTGCTCCCTCAGGTCCCTTTGGAAAGCTCTCACCCTCTGTTTTCTGAGCTGAAATCATACCGATGATAGGAAAATAACACTTTTGCTTTTGTGTGGAACAATGAAGTATTTCCCATGAAAAACCATATCGGAGAAGCTGGAGGCTTGTCGTATTTTTAAATATCTACAAATGACAAATGTTTGTCTTTGAGTTTAAAATTACTGGGGATACAGAGACATAAACATTGTCACAAGACTCCTCTTACACCAGTTTCTCATGAAACTTCATCTCTTTCAAGAGTTAGCAAAAGCTTTAAAACTGAAGGTGACTCCTCGTACCCAAACATATTAGACAATCGGGCCAGCAACCAAAAGAGGGTGGCTTGTCTGCCTTGATGGCTAACCTCGTGAGTATAATTCCCTTTAGTAAGGAAACTTGATCACAGTGTATTTGGGATTTGGATATCTTTTTTTCTGCATTCCTGAAAATACCATTTAGATGAACTTAGCTCATTAGCTCTCCACCTTGGCTATTAAAATCACCTGGGCAGCCCAGACATTGCTATGCAGAAATCTTCCTTCAGATATTCTGATATAATTGGTATGAGCTGAGGCCATTTCTAAATTTCAAAATGACCCCTGCATCTATTGTTCAGACCAACTGGCGAACTAATCATTGAATAAATTTTACTTTAAATTGCATTTCATTTTTTAATCACATTAATTTTGTTTCTGCATGTACCGACACATTTTAAATCAACATATTGTTACATGTGCTCAGATAGTCTTTGATGATAATAGGTTATTAATAAGTTAGGGTATGTGAGCTAAGCAACCACATGACAGCGTAAAGGCATGTATGCTACAATGTGCTTTGCATAAGAATTGCTTCAACTAATTATATTTTAAGAGTGTAATTATAGCAGCCTGGGGAAAGATAGTTAGTTCCATGTTGTATTGTAGCATCTTCAGGCCTTAATTTGTTTAGTTTGGAAAATCTGAATAAATGTGTGCCCCTTTGGGATTGGCCAAATCAGATAGTGCCATATTTTATTATTCAGTTCCTTTGAGTTCTGATATTAAATGTTAAAACCAAAGGACATTCTATGCAAATTGGAATAACTTTGTTTTTTAGAACTTCCATCTAGATTGTAAACAAGTGGTTCTTGTTGGCTTCTATATATGTTAGTCAGATCACATTTTTTGTCAATTAGAACAAGTATATACTGCGTACATGTACATGTGCATGGACACCAGTGATAATTGAAATTTTATAGTGAGATCCTGTATTGGAGACTTCTAAGATGTGTCCACTGAAAAGCTCAAATACCACAGTACCTCCAATGCATGATGTCATTGAGGGCAAGATGAACAATTATTCTATGTGGCACTAAGGAAAAAAATGCTTCTGATTTAAAGTACAGTGGTTATTGCTAAAAAGTGCTTAGAGTCAGAGAAAACGCTAAAAGGTATTGAACACTTAGTATGCAGCAGGTGTTGTCAAATCCCAGAAACCACAATGTCACACTTACTTTTCCTAATCTACATAGGGAGAGAATTAGGTTTAGGGAAGCTAATTCACTTCTCCAAGGTCACAAAATAGATACTGAGATTCAGGGTCTCCTCTTCCAACAACACAGCATTACTAAAGATCTAGTCTGAAAATAACAAACTTTATTTTCAAAATAAAATGTACAAAATGTTGCATAGGGTTTCACAAGACCCCAAAAGAATACTTAGATCAGACTGAGTTCTTAGAAAGCATTCTGGAGCAGATGGATACGATTTATTTTAAACACCTAAAAATATATCTGCCTGAACATCATGCAAAGTATAGTGTTTGCCAATTTGTATAGGCAACTGAATTACATAAAGAATCGGAGGATTTTAGAGTAAAAGAATATTTTAAATCATTAAACCTAGCTTTTGAAATGAGGAACTTAGAATCTAGGGAGGTCAATGTACTCGTTGAAAGTCAGAGTAGCAATTCATGGCAGAGACAGTACGGTGCTAATATATCAGGACCTGCTTTCGACAATGCCATTATTTAAAGTGCAAAATATAAATTCTATACATGTGATAACTCAGTAAAAGGTAGTTAGAGATATTATTGGCATTTTTCTAGAGAAATTGTCACTGGGTCGCTGGTATTGTGATAGATTATTAGGAGAAGGAAGACAAATACCAGATTATTGCTTTATCCTACTGCTTTTGAATGTGAAATTTTGATACCCAAGACCACATTTGGCAATATCTAGAGATATTTTTGATGGAACTGGAGGAAGGTGCTGCTGGCATCTAGTGGATAGAAGGCAGGGATACAGTTACACAACCTGCAATCAATGGAATGGCCTCCCTCCCGCTACGTGCACACACCACAATCAAACATCTGGCCCAAATGTCAATAGTGGTAAGGATGGAAAATCCTTGAGTGCTCCAATACAACATCATTAAGGTCTGAACTAGGGCAATAGCAGTGAGCCTGAGTTCAAGTTTCATTCATTCGTTAAATATTCGTTGTGGATCTACTCTCCTTTCAATGACTATGACCTGCTTCTGGATGAAAGGTGAAGAAAATATGCGCAAGGAAGCCCTGTTCTCACCTGGCTCACAGCATAGTTGAAGACACTGATGAGTACTGAGCTAATTCTAGATACTAAGAGGATTTGCATGGTAGAAGCCTGTGCAGTGATGGGAACACATGGTGAGCCTCCTTACAAGATGCTTATGTTCTGTCATGGAGGAAGACATTAAACTTTCTGTTACTTAATGACAGTTGATCTATTTGTGATGATTCTCACTATCTCATAAGGTACTACAACAACAAATAATGGGGTTGTGTGTAAATTTGTCATTTCTCATTTCCATTGAGGAAGTAACACAAAGCATAATTTTAAGACAAAAACAAGAAGGGTCCGCTAGTTTGATGGAACATCACATACTAAAACAGAGTTAGAAGTAGAAGGGAAGAAAAGGATCGCAACCAAAACATAGAGAAAGTTGTGGGTGGGGAAAGGGAGATGACCGTGTTGGTATGGCAGAGTCATTCAGTGATTTCGGACCAATCGTTATTAATCCGGCCATGGAAATAAATCCCCTGGAAGTACTGGTCCATAATATAACAGTATCCACAGATCCCAGTGGAAATCGCTCATAAAAGTGAAAGAAGCAACGCTAAATGCAGCTGTGCTTTCTGAATGTTACAGGGATATGGTTAGAGTTCTGGATTCAGATACCTTCCTTGGGGTAAAATACCCGATCTCCTGATACTATTTCACAGCACCTTTTTGGAAACACTGCATTGACTATGAATTCACTTGTTGGTTACTATGCTCACTGCCTTGGTGACAGGATCATTCCTGTATCAAACCTCAGCATCACACAATACGCCCATGTAAGAAACCTGTGCATTTACACCCCGAATCTTAAAAAAAATTAATAAACACAATATCTTGATGACAAAACAAAGACAAAGAATCCCTGAGTTTTTCAGGCTGCCTTCCATGAAGTGATGGACACTCACTCCCCTCACCACTGCTGAAACAGAGAAACTTTGGTTTGGTTTCAACTCTTCTAAGTCAGCTGTGCCTCTTGACCTGTTTCCCTTTCCTTGCTTCTCTGGGCTCCTGGAAGGCAGAAGGGATCTCTACCCTCCAGACAGAGTCACTCTCCTAAACCACTAGTGTGTGTGGCCACATTAATGTCCTGGAGCTCCATGTCAGATGAGAAATTTTAAAAACAAACTTTTTAGTCATTAGAAAAAGTGAATGTGATATTGTGATGAGTTGTGGCCTTTTTGAAAGACATTGTAAATTGCAAAGAAAGCTTTGCAGCTTTTTCTTTAGAGATTATACCAACTGAAAATCAGGAGATTAGCGTTTTTTTTTTTTTTTTTTTTTTTTTGGTCCATCTTATTTTCTTAATGAAAATGTGTTTGGCAGAGCAATGGTATTCCTCTGATGACATGACATTTATATGAAGGATCATGCCTTTCCCAGGGATAGTAATTAAACAGCTGGAAAAAAAATAAGGAATTAGTGATACACGAAGATTGCTATGTCTTTCTTAAACACATTAGCAACTTTGAATACAGCCACTAGGTGACAAAATGGCTGAATCAGTGAAGTGTTTAAAATATTTAACGCACAATTTACCTGTGACGTGATTATACAGTGAATTAAACATTTGTATATAGAAGCAAAATGGAAGAAGCACAGATACTGAAATCTAAACCTAATTTTTAAAAAATTCAGTGCCACAATCAGACTTAGACATTTGGCAGTCTATAGCATGGGTGCCAAAAAATCTACATGAAAACCCTTGGTTGGAACGCTTCACACTTTCCACAGAGCAGAAACTAAAATAACTTGTTACACAATTCACCAATAAAGTCCTTGAGTTTTCTGCCCATACCCATGAGTATGTGTCTAAAAAATGTCTTTGTAGCAGGTAATCCCTATCACTACTGTGCTTGACTGAGTTCACAAATCTGTAGTAACCTGTAGCTTCCCTGTCACTTCTGTGGCTCGCCTCTGCTGCTAAGCTGGTTTTGAATCGACTCAACCTCTCACTTGCCCTTTGCCCAGGTTAAGTCTGAGAAAGTTGAGTTTAATTGCTATAGTATCTACCTAGTTACTCGAACACTGAATATTGTTGGAGAAATGATGTATAAACTAGAAAATAATACACTATACAACTGTCAAGTAGTGACATTAGAGGGACATTGTTTTCTCAAAGAATGATGTTTCCATTTTGGGTAACTCTTGATAACAAAATTAGGTTTAAAAAGCTCGTGTATTTTACTACTCTATCTTTTCCTTGATAATCTTTCAAATCCAGTATAAGTGAAAAGGCAGACTTAAATACTACGATGTAGAAGAACTGGACACAACTGCATGTGGAAATTGTTTCTTACCTCTAGCGTTTTGAGGATTTGAAATCATTTGAACACTGTATTGACATAGTTAAAATAACACTGATGTGGTTAAGAGGATTTTTTAAAATGGCACTTAACTTAGAAACTACTATAATGACAACTAGGTGTGAAAAAAATCAAAAGTAATTGCATTTTAGTTTAAGGGAGCTGTAACTCATGATACGAGTTTAGCGAATGTCTCCAAATTTCTGAGGAACTACAAATAGTTGCTTGTCATATCACTTGCCATTTTAATGATACAAAAACATAGGCAGTTGATGACTTTATCTTCAGAGAAAACTGTGTTGGTAAATACAGAAAACTTGAATATCTTCTAGGTTATAAGTTTTCTTTGAATTTGCTTATATACTTGGCATAGGTATTCTAAGGTAACTAAGTTTCCCCTACCAAATTGGAACCATTATGGTTCCTGGTTTACAATGGAAGTTGAGTTGACATATTTAAAATGTAAAAGTGTCAAACTGCCAAAGGCATCTTTAACACACTGGACAAGAGTAATTGAAATTGGGCAGGGCAAGCAAATGATTCTGTGGTTCGTCAAATCACTAAATTCTCATGTTTGAAGATTTGTAAACAAAATTCATAATCAAAAATTTCCTTTTTGCAGACGAAGCATATAGGACCACATCTTTTTTTAGGATAATTAATGTATCACTTGTTAAAAGTGTAAATTTAATGCCATGTGTTAATTCAAGAAAGTACAAGTTGAGTGCTTATTATATGGCTCAAAGTATATCAAATGCTGTGGATGTATTAGGGACCAAAACAGTCATGGCCTTCTAAAGTGTGTGAGCCAACACTCCTGATTCTAATTTCAAATTTATCAGAAAGTGACTGTGGGTCAGAGCTAGACGCAGAAAAGCTGTCGAGGACCAAACGGTTCATAGCTCAAAAGGGTGTGTAAACTGGTGAACGAAAAAACACATACCTTTACAAAATGGCAAACCAAGACACACAACAGCCAAGAAGCAAGGTGTCCTTGGAACAGTGTGAGTGTTTGCTTCCACTTGGCACCTTCTGCATCAAATGATCCCCAGAGGCCTCTAAAAGTGGAGAGAAATGGCGAGTCAAGTGGAATGAAATTACAAAGTTAGAACCCATTTCTCAGGTGTGCGCTCCCAGGGACCCCATCCACTCAAAAACTGAAATGGATGCTCTATGATACAGCTCAGTCTAGGCAATCTGATTTTGACATATGCTCAGGAGATTCTTCATTAATGTGGAGGCCACCCACAGGGAGAGATTATTCAAATTGAGTTCTGATAAGAATTAGACTCAGCAGAGTGGCTTTGGGGGAGGTAAAGTGCACCACTCTGTATCCTCAACCCATGGACATCCCCAGACACCCCTTCACACTTTCCCACTTAAACCTAAGTAGCTCCTCTTTGGCTTATACGAGAGATGAATGAAGGTGAGCTTCCTACTTTAAAAGTGTGGGGGCCAAAGGATGAGAATAACTACTTAATCCTGTAGTATATGGTAAATTATATAGGAAACAAAAAAGTCCTTCTGGCTCTTGGATGGCTGCTGCTGCTGTTGTCTTTCCTGAAGACACTAGCTCTATCACTTGCTAGATGAGTGCACTTAACCAAGATGTCTAACCCATTTAAGCCTCAGTGACCTCTACAGAATGGGGGTAATAATGGTACCTGTCTCCTAGGATGCTTCAAAGAATTGAGTAAATATAAATTGCTTAAAAGAAAGCCTAGCACACAGTAAGTGCCCCAACAGTGTCACGTTTTCCCTATGGCACCAAAGACATCTGCTGCATCAAGGAAAACTAGTATTGTTGAAAACTAGGGGAAGAACCAGCGTTAGTATTCTGCTCTCGTCTTTGAACTAAAATTTTTAAGTTCACAATGATGAAATAGCTTTGACAGAGGAACGGACTCTGGCAATAAAAGGATATGCTGAATTCCAAATCTTGCTTTTGTGTTGCAAGACATCCTAAGCTGGGATGATTCAGTGTATGGGATTTCACCATAAGTGTTACTACAGGGTTGGACAGGTTGTAGGAGATAGTTCTATCTGGAAAGAAAGAAAAATATTTCTGCTGAAAAGGAAGGTGGGAGTGCAAGGAGTGGTAGTTGAATACCTAGGTTAAGTGCCTGGAACTGGACCTAGAGAGAAGACCCAGTGTGCTCCATGCCCATGAGGCTTAATCAAAGGCAAATGTGAGCAACAAACTGTATCGGAGCCCTCTGGTGAGGGCACCACCTTTGTATAATTTCCCAGATGGCATGAAAGCCATACAAAGCACATGAGGAAGGTGATCTTTTAGGAAACGTTTTGAAATTATGCCCTGAGTTCAAACCCTTTGATGGGGTTTGGCTCTGTGTCCTCACCCAAATTTCACATCAAACCATAATCCCCTCGGAAGTGATTGGATCATGGGGGCAGATTTCCCCTTTGCTGTTCTCTTGATAGTGAGTTCTCTCAAGACCTGATGGTTTAATAGTGGCAATTTCCCCTTCACTCTTGCTCTCTCGTGTGCCACCATGTAAGATATGCCTTGCTTCCCCTTTGCCGTCTGCCACGTTTGTAAGTTGCCTGCAGCCTCCCCAGCCATGTGAAACTTGAGTGAGTCAATTAAACTTCCTTTCTTTATAAATTATCCAGTCTCAGGTGGTTTTACATAGCAGTGTGAAAACAGACTGATACACCCCCACAGATGGCATTGTCAATTATACCTAGAGTTTCCATGTGCTTTTGGCAGGAAGACAGCAAGGTGCACATGCAGCTGATGATCTGCAGAGGCCTGAGAGTAGGACAGGGGACTTCAGAGAGTGGGGAACTTTTCACTGGAGGCAAATGACTAGAAACAGTTGAAGTGAGCGCTAGATAGTGACCCTCCTAATCAAAAAGGAGGCATGATCAGCCACTCTAAGGCAGACCCCATAGCAAGGTACCTCAAAAGTTCAGATCATTCACATTGATTTATAAACAAAGGATCTCGCTTGGTCACTCAGGGTGAAGTGTGGTGGTGTGATCATAGCTTGGTGCAGCCTTGAACTTCGGGGCTCAAGGGATCTTCCCAATTCAGCCTCCTAAAGCTCTGGGATAACAGGCTAGATCACTCAATTCAGAAAGGAAACTAGAGGGATCAGAGAATGACTTTACACACATCATTAAGATTTCCCAGTGTTTCTTCACCCTACCATCCTCTTCAGAGAAAGGGAAATGAAAGAAACAGACTACACAGAAACAGGAGAGATGCATTTGACCTGGAAGGAATTGTTGCTTTGAAATGGTTCCTGTCAAGTCATCTTGTGGGCTATGTCCATCTCATGGGTTGTTACTCTTGGTCTCCAGAGCAAGTTACAGAATTTTTTTTGGCTTTTGAAACATTTTTAAAAATGGCTTTTGTTGATCATTTAAATTAGAGCAGGATTGAAATCTGAATCCTATATAAATACATAAACACAGAAGGCTGAGGCAGAATTGCTTGAACTAGGAAGCAGAGGTTGTAGTGAGCAGAGAGGACACCACTGCACTCCAGCCTTGGTGACAGAAGGAAACCTGTCTCAAAAACTCGCTAACTAGTTTTTGCATTGTTCAGTCCTTACTAATGTGGCCACCACCATCTCCCTTCCCCAGCAGGTCCCTGTCTGTGTCTGTGGAAGCCCTGTGTGTAGGACTCACCCTTCAATTGGAAGCTTCTACAAACCTAACAAAGTCCTTCATAAAGCCAAGTTATCCTTGAAGTGAAGTTCTAGTTTTGTCTCATTTTGTCTCCTATAGGGTGACGAGTACTAAGTGAAAGCTGACTGATTCAGGAAACATTCGTTTTGTTTTCTGAGTTACTAGTCGTTTATTACAAATGTGTAGCTCCCCTTGAGTAACTTCTCCTTGAGGGTTAGGGTGTCACAGAACTTTTAGAATTAGAAACTTAATTTCTAGTCTAATCTTACATATAAACTGAGGCCCAAGGAACCAAGTGACTTGAAGGTTAGATTGTAAATGGTATAGCAGACCCTCAAAGAAGTTCTCCTGGTTGTAGCCCAGAGCCCCAAGATACACACTTTAAGGCACACTAATGGAAGTGGCCTAAAAATGCACAAGCTTTCAGAACCACACATTGGGTTGAGAATTCCATTTATAAACGTCCATTATGAAGTCATTATCTGAGAATATTCATGCACAGGTCAACACCTACAGGAAGATTTTGACCAGAGTTAGACCTACCTTCTGAATGCATACTTTCCTAAGGTAACAACCACTATCAAAAATTGAGTTTACTCAGTTTGGGGCCCAGATGAAAATGAGAGGAAAAAATGCCTGGCTTAGGTTCTGTTCTAAAGAGGGAAAGAGATTTGATTCATAGGTTCACGAAAGCTAACTTCATTGCAGAAGGAAAAGTGCTTCCAGTTGAGAATTTCTAGGTTTATTGGAGTTCGGTGAAAGTAGATGCTATTGATGTAAGAGGTTAATGTCTGTCACAGTCTAGGTATTTTGCAATGACTTTCTTCACAGCATGTTCATTTTAAGAGTAAAGAGGTCTTTATGGTTCATGGAAGTTTAATGAGGATTACAATAGCCCTCCAGATAGTTACAACAGTCATTTAAATAACCCTAACCTTTGTTTATCATGAGAGGGAACTTGGCAATTTCAGGTATTATACACATTCTTTTGAAAACTTTACAGTTTCCCCAGGCTTTTCCAGTTCTCTCCTACATACCGCAATTTATACATGGTGGTGGGTGTTGCTATGGAAATGCCCTCCGATCTGTTACTCAGACACATAAAAGAGAATCCTTGGGCTCTTACATACACATATATTCCACATGTAAGATTATGTAGTATTTTTATTTTGATATCTGGCTTATTTCACTTAGCATAATGTTCTTGGTGTCTGGCTTATTTCACTTAGCATAATGTCCTCCAAGTCTATTCATGTTGTAACAGATGAAAGGTTTTCCTCCATTTTTAAGGCTGAATTATACTCCATTTTATCATATTTTATTTTTGTTAATTGATGGATATTGAGGTGGTTTCTGTCTTGGCTATTGTGGATAGTGCTGCAGTGAACATGAGAATGCAAGTATCTTTATAAGGTTGTGATTTTTATCTCCTTTGGGTATTATCCTGGAGATGGATTGTTGGGTCAAAGGGTAGTAGTTCTTTTAAATTTCTTTAGGGATCTCAGTATTGTTACCCATAATGGTTGTATCAGTCTACATTTCTACCAGTGGTATTTGTGACTTCTCTTTTCTCCACATTCTTGGTCATAATTACTGTTTTGATAACAGCCATCCTTAAGACTGTGAGGTAATATCTCATAGTGGTTTTAATTTGCATTTCTCTTATGATAATGTTGAGCACATTTTCATATTGGCCCTTTTAACGTAATCTTTGGAGAAATGTCTGTTGGATCTTTGCCTGTAATAAACAATTTAAAAAATTTTAAATTCAAATAGTATATGTACTTTGTTACAGGGATATTACTTGCATAATGGTGGGGATTTGGCTTCTAGTGTACCCATCACACAGATACTGAATATAGTACCCAGCAGGTAAATCTTAAACCCTTGTTCAGTGCCCTTAAAAGTCCCCATAGTGTATTCTCTTTATATCAGTTTAGCTCCCACTTGATGTGATCTTTGATTTTTCTGCTTCTGGGTTAATTCACTTAAGATAGTGACCTCCATCTCCATGTTGCTGCAGAGAGCATGATTTTGTACCTTTTTATGGCCCCACAATATGTCATGGCATATATATACACCACATTTTCTTTATCCAACCAACTGTTGATGGATACATAGGTTGGTTCTATAACTTTGCTGTTCTAAGTAGTCTATGTCCATTTGTTGATTGGATTTTTCTGCTGTTGAGTTGCAGGGGTTCTTTATAAATCATGGATGAGGATATCAGATGTGATTTGCAATTATCTCCCAGTCTGTAGGTTGCCCTTTCGTTTTGATTGTTTCCTTTGCTGTACAGAAACTTTTCAGTTGGATGTAGTAACATTTTTATTCTATAGCCTCAGCTTTTGGTGTAATATCAAAAAAAATGCATATATATCATTGCTAAGGAGGTTTGCCTTTTTGATCTCTAAGAGCTTTATGGATTCAGGTCCTACAGTTACATCTGTTAACCATTTTGAGTTCATTTTTGTGTGCGATGTAAGATTATGGTTCAGTTTTATTCTTTTACATGTGGAAATGCAGTTTTCTCAGTGTAGTTTATTGAAGAGACCATCCTTTTCCCATTGTGCCCTCTTGATGCCTTTGTCAAAAATAAGTTAAGTTTGAATTTATTTCTAGGCTTTCTATTCTGTTAGTCTTCATTTCTGTATTTATGGCAGTAAAATGATTTCGATTACCATGAAACCTCTTCATAGAGTTTTTAATCAGAAAGTATGATGGATCTAACCTTATTGTGCTTTCTCAGTATTGCCTCAGGTACTTGGAGTTTTTTGTGGTTTCATACAGATCTTCAGATTCTTTTATTTCTATGCAGAATACAGTTTGGAATTTTGATAGGGATTGTGTTAAAGCCATGTAGTGCTCTGGGGAGAATGGACATGTTTACAGTATTCCCATCCATGAACATGGAATATACTTTGAATTATTGACATCTTCAATTATTTTCATTAATGTTTCATAATTTTCAATGTACAAATTTCTATTTTGTGTTGGGGATTTTTATTAAGTAGGTTTTAGCTGCTCTTTGTCATACAAAAAGTATGTGAGGTGATGGGTTTGTTAATCGACTTCGCTGTAGTAGCCACTGTACTTCCTATATGTATCCAGTGAAACACCATATTGTAAACCTCAAATATATGCGGTAACATTTATTTTTTAAAAAGATAAGCCTTGGAGATATACCTTATTTAGCCAATAACTTGCTGTCCTTTTATCTCCAAACACCACCTTCTGTTACACTATAAAGGATAGTATTGAAAACAAGGCAAAGAAGGAATTAAGTAAAAATGCATGTCTTCTGAAAAATGAATCAAAAGGGCCCAAAGAATATATAAAAAGATAAGTGATGTTATTGCAGCTAATCTTTGTTAGCTACTTATCTCATCTTAGAGTTTTAAAAGTTTTTAGTTTAGCTTGCAAGTGCTTCAGAATCATCGGGAGGGATTAAAAGTCATGCCAAGCACCATACTTCGATCCCGTGACTTCAATATTTCTCTGGTGGTAGGGCCCCAGAATTTTTTTCTAACAAGTCCCAGGTGATGTTGATGGTGCTGATCCAGACACCAGATTTAAAAACCACTGTTCCCAGCATTATTTTAAGCACCTTTAAAATTTGGTAAATTGTTAGGTATATTTCACATTTTAACCATTTTCTAGTATAGTTTAGTGACCTTGATTAGTAATTTTGTGCAACTATGACCACCATCCCTCTTCAGAACTTTCTCATCCAAGCTGAAGCTCCATACCCATGTATCAGTAACTCTGTTCTGTTCTTCCCCACAGCCCTTGGCCACTACAATTCTAGTTTGTCTCTATGAATTTGATTATTACAGGCATCTCAAAGTTGAATAATATATTTGTTTTGTGAGTGGCTTACTTTCTTTAGCATAATATCCTTAAGCTTTGCTCATGCTATGGCATATGTCAGAATTTTTTTCCTCAAGGCTAAATAATACTCTATTATAGGTACATACCACATTTCATTTATTCATTCATCCACTGATGAACATGGGGTTGTTTCTATCTTTTGTTTGCTGTGAATGATGCTGCTATGAACACAGGTGTACAAAAATCTGAGCCTTTAATTTTAATTCTTTGGGAATATACCTAGAAGTAAAATTACAAGCATTTTACACATATAATATACTTCTACTTTAGAAAAACATATACTGTTATCCACACTTGAAGTACAAGGAAACGGATATCCAGAATTCACCAAATTATGTTGAGGTCACACAGCTGATAAACAGACCATGGATTCCGGTGCAAGCAGGCTGGTTCCAGGGCTCAGGCACCTACTTCACTGCTATACCTGAGGAAAGCAATTCTTTTTTTGCGTGGAAAATTCCCACAATTGATGCAGACATTAATTGTCTATAATAAGAGTGGAAGTAATTACCTTTTAAAAATAATGGCTAGCATGGGATTAAATCAAATGTAAGAAATAAGTTAAAAGATAAATAGTCCATCTAGTTTAATTTATACACTATTTCTGAAACAGAGTAGGCTAAACCATTTCTAAAATCTGCCAGTTGGAGGTCAAACCTATTTCTGGTTGCCCAAACAGTTCCACTCTGAGGGGCAGAAATGACAATCTCACAGTGGAGTAGAAGTGTCCCTTAAATAATCCAAATAGAAGAATTGTCCCTTTGTCATACACTTGGTTCTCTGTGTAATTAAACCAAACCATCCACTGAGAAATTTCCACAGTAGTCTCTGCATGCTGTTAAGTTAAATTGTCATATGGCACGAATCAGAAGCCATGAATGGAATATTATAGGAAAAATCCAGCACAGTACATATGACACAGTATAACAGAACCATGTGGGTGAGAAAAACCACATGGGGCCCAGTTTAAGAGAAAAAATTCTTTTTCTGGAATTCCCCTTTTCTGTGCACAGCCTCCTTGCATCTCTAAGATTCAGAGGCTTAGTGTATATGACAGTGCACCTCAAGTATGAGAGAAATTGTGGTAAAATATAACAAAACTTACCATTTTCAGGTGTACAGTTTAGTGACATTGATTGTAGTCGCATAGTTTTGCAACAGTCACCATTATCCATCTTCAAAACTTTGTCATGATCCAAGATGAAACTTTATATCCATGGATCAATAACTGTTCTCTCCTCCCCACAACATTAAATGGTCAAAACATGTAACCAACAAGTAAATTCATAACCACTGCAGTTAGTCTCTCTAAAAAGGTGTTGAGAAATACACCATATCAACTATGAATATTTTACATGTATTTTAAAGCTGTACATTTATTCTGGAGTTATATTTGGGATGGATGCACATCCCCTGCCTTGCCAGCATCAGTGCTAGGTGAATGGTGACAGATCCTTACAGCATCATTGTGTTGGCAATGAAAAGCCAACCTTTAGGTAAAAGAGACATAAAAGATGAAAGTGTAGGAAAAGTGCACGTTTCCACTCTTTGATCTAGTTTGAGTCATGCATATAATGACTCCTAGAAATCTAGAGAAAGATTTATATCTTTCAATTAAGAGTCCTTTTTCCTGCATGTGGCAATCTTGTATATATTTGAAGATCCCCTGCATATGTGTTCCCCATCTCTAGATTTCTATGCTGTAAACTAAATGGCACCAGCTCTTCCAGTTTCTTCGTGTCTTTCTCTGTTTTCAAACTGCTGTAAAGAACTATCCAAGACTGGGTAATTGATGAAGAAAACAGGTTTAATTGACTCACGGTTCCACAGGATTAACAGGAAGCATGACTGGGAGGGCTCAGGAGACTCAAAATCATGGCGGAAAATGAAGAGGACGCAAAAGCAAACACCCTCTGTACATGGTAGCGGGGAAGTACCACACACGTTTAAGTATCAGTGTGAGAAGTCACTGCTATGAAAACAGCAAGGGGGAAATTCAGCCTATGATCCAGTCACCTGCTATCGAGCCCCCCTTCTCCAATTTCACATGAAGTTTGGATGGGGACACAAATCCAAACCATATCACTCCATGAATTTTCTAACTTTCTTATTTGTGGTCCTTTGAAAGAACTGCCATTAGTTAGAAACTCTGCCTAAATGCTTGCTTCCTTAAATTACCATAAACTACAACCTTACTAGTTCTTTTAGGGTAATTATTTTATGAAAATGGAAACTTAAATTATTATGGGGTACGAGGGTCTCTTGTCACATCTCCTATGCTTCCAGTTTCACTTAAATATTTTTATGTTTATATTTCAAAGGCTGATGACAATTGGCACAAAGGGGAAAAGCAAATCGAGCATATATAATTTTTTGTCTTAACACATTGCTTCCACCTGACTCATGTGTTTATTTTTTAATGTTTTTCTTGTATGAAACTTTCAGAAAGTTTTTTCTGGTGTTTAGATATAAGGTATAAGTCTGGATACATTCTGATGGGAGCCTCCAATGATACTGTTTCTGCAGCATGAAGTATCTTTTATTAACACTTCATCTTCCTTTCCATATCTAGGGCATGATATTTTAATATCTGAGCTCAAGTGACTCTGGACACATTGATTTCACTGGATGACTCCTCTT
The DNA here is from genome assembly GCA_963573385.1 of Cacajao melanocephalus. Taxonomy (NCBI): domain Eukaryota; kingdom Metazoa; phylum Chordata; class Mammalia; order Primates; family Pitheciidae; genus Cacajao; species Cacajao melanocephalus. The sequence goes on along the minus strand of CAUYLG010061666.1, from coordinate 48,809 downwards.
ACAGTTCTCAGAGTACTTAGATCTTAAATGAATACAGAATTACAAGTATCACTTACAAAGTTATGTTCTGTAGCAATGTCTCTCTCTGCTAGGGAATCTTAATTATTTCTTGGAGATACACTTTAAAATATTTGATAATTTGAAATCAAGACCATGCATAAATATTCATGGCATTTCTTCCCATCAGTTGGATTCTTAGTTGGATACAAGAGATACACACTCTATCATTTAAGTTAAATAAGACTGTATTGGAAAGAAATACAGGACCTCACAGGATCTCTGGGGTCTGAAGAACGAATCTTGGTGGCTATCCAGAAACATCCCAAATCTTAGAACAGAGCCTCTTGTATACTTGTTAAAAATCTAGTTAGCCCCTCTTCTTTAACTATACTACTTTATAGGCCAGTTCCATGAAGACTTCGATAGCTGTCTGCAGGTGCTGTCAGGATGCCTTGTGTTGAACTTGCTTGCACAATCTACTTATCACCTGAGAACAAGCTTCTCCACAACTGCAACTACCTTCAACAACCCAAGGGTGCAGGGAAGCTAATGTCCATGGGACCACCTTCGAGCAATAATCAGAGCATGAATCTTCCTCTCTTTTATTCCCTAGGTACCCAGCTGTGACATTCATTTCACTAAAATTTTCAGACAGTCCTAGTAGAAAATATCCTTGTAGATCATCATGGTGGCTAAGTTAGTGGCACATCCCTATAGTAACTGTATTTCCTTCTTGGCTCTAATTTCTGCCATATCATCCTATTCCCTGCTGCCTGCTCCATGGGATAATGTCCCCACAAAAACCATCAGCTCACAAGTCTTTTTTTTTTCCTAGTCTTGTTTTTTGGAAGAACCGACATTAAGATAGCTTGATTTTCATTTTTAATTTACCCCCTGTATTAGCTTATAAGATAGTACTTTCTTTTACACATTACTCTAGAAATTGCAGCCTGGATTCTGAATTAGTCTAATTTAGTACTTTTGCCTCATCTTGGTCAATGCAAGAGCCTTAACGAACTTTCCTCCCTAACTCATGGACAATTGGTGTTAAATACATTGTAACTTTTAAATTTCACAAAACATTCTCATGTCTGTACAATCAATCACTTGCTTTTACTCACATTATCTGTTGCACTTACTGCTCTTTTAGTATTTTCTTTCTGCTGAGAATACTTTTTACTAATCCTTCTTGTGAAGGTCTGTGGTGACATATGCTTTCAAATTTTTACTGCAAAATGTCTTGCATTTTCTGAAGTTTTTTTTACTAATATAGAATTCTATATTGACTGTCTATATTGACTTACTTTCTTTTAATACTTTTCAGAAATGAGAAATAGTTGTTTTGGGTTTCATGGCTTCATTTTGAAAATTTAGCCATTTCTGCTATGTTTTTTTCTGGCTAATTTTGAAGATACTTGTTTTTTTTAGCAGCGTTAGGGTGTGTGTTTTAGTAATCTGTTTGATATTTATAGCCCTTAAGATTGCGGTTTAAGGTATTTCATTAATATTGGAAAATTACCTGCCATTACATTTTCGAACGTGACTTCTGCCCCTTACCTTTCTCCTCTTGTCTACGACTAAAGTTACACTGTCAGACTTTTGCCCATGTCCACTATCTCTTTTAAATTATTAACATATCAAATACTTTGTAAATTCTTTATTCTTGGTATTTGAGAGAGTTCAGATGGGTAGGTGAGAATCAAACTGTCTAAACTGCCACTATGTGCATCCATTTGGGAATTAGTTTTATTTACATGGTTTTATTTTTAGAACATTTTACACTTTATTAAAGCTTCTAGTTTGCTGCCAAATTCTGTCTTGTCTTTTATAGTTTAAACATTTTAATTATTTGTTTTTAAATGAAGTCTCACTCTGTCACTTAGCACTGCAACCTTCACCTCCCAGGTTCAAGCCCTTCTCCTGCCTCAGTCTCCTGAGTAGCTGAGACCACAGGTGCCCACCACCACTCCTGGCTAATTTCTGTATTTTTAGTAGAGGAAAGGTTTCACCATGTTGGCCAGGCTTCTCTCCAATTCCTGAACTCAAGTGATCCACGCTGTTGAGAAATGCTGAGTGTATGATAGCTGAAAAATGTTGTGTATGATAGAATACAGTGTTTCTAGGAAGAACGATGGCAAGGAAAACCTAGCCACCCACCTCCCCGCCATTGCAAGTAGAAAACTACTTGGGGCATTCTAAAGAGGCAGGACAGCATATATTATACACTGGTTAAAAAAATTCTTTAAGCGTGGGTCATCTGACTCTACCCTTGTGGGTCCCTCGTAGAGAATGCATTTTATTTTGTCTGTGATCAGTGGTGAGCGGGCACCAGCTGCCTACCTGGTATATTTTTGTGTTGAGAAAATACAGAACATCTGTTAATAATCATCACCTATTCAGAGAATAAATGCATGGGTCAGAGTCTGCTCAGGGTCTTTAGCCTGGAATGCAGTCAGACCCCCAAGGCTTTCAGCTCGGAAAGCTGTTGGCCCCCACTTTGCTGTTCTGTCTGGGAGTCTGCTTCTTAATGCCTTCAGCACAGCCTGGGTGGGGTTCTCTATGGCCTAGCTGGTCTTGACACCAGCCACCTTGACTTCAGGCAAATATCTAATTTAGGATTAGTTTGTCTTAATCTCTTTGGGAATTGAGTCTACTACATAAATGAGATGTTTCAATTTTGGTAAGCACAGGTTTCCGGTTCACTTACAACCTTAGGTGACTTCAGGAACCCAACAAGAAGCCAGTCCTCTTGGGTGAGTAGAAACTTCATCTTTGCTTCCTTCTCCCAGTCCCATAGGACTATTGCCATTTCTGCTTCTCAGTCCTTTAGCAACTGCTATCAGAACTGCCATTGCCTTGAGTGGAGATGGAACCAAATGTCAAAATTTCATTTCTTGACTTTTCTTTTTCCAGATCTTAGCCCTACAAATACTCATGACCTTAAAAGCAGTGCTCTAATATCAAACATTTTTCTTAGTAGGATTTGGGATCCAGTTTATTCCAGTACTTCTGGAGACACAAACTAGTCTTTCGGCATGAACTGAACGTCCCTTCTGATTTTAAAAACTAAAAGATTTGACGGTGTTAAGAAACACTGCTTTTTGAAGGGAGCAACTCGCTGCTGGTCTCACCTTTTTTCCTTACATCTCACTATTTTCACCAGAAAGAACACCAGACTGCAGAGTTCATTTGATTTGAGCTGTAATACCTCCTATACCTCCTGGATACTGATTCACAGATAGATAAGGTGATAATAGCTTCCATCTTGCAATATTGTTTGCAGACAATTAAAGCACTATTTCTTTTTGAGTAAAAACGTTTTTCTTCTAAATGTTGGAGAAAATGTGGATAGTGAGGATAGTAATAATTTACAATAATCCATAAAGCTGCAAAGTAAAAGGATACATAAAGCATGATGAGGTTGTTGAGGATCTAAAAAAAATATATAGTAACAGTAACATTTTCCTAGAGTATATTAACTTCTCTTTTGGGAGAAATAGTGTTACTGCATAGAACCAAGAGTATGTTAACCCTAAAAAACAAATTTAAAAACCAAAGCAAGAGCAAAATCACACTAGTACAATACAAATGTTACCTTCTAGCTTAGGGTTGTCTCTGCTGTTAATTGATAGTGAATCTTGGATCTTGAGCAAAATAAGCAAAAATTCAAACTCAGGAAAATCATTGTCCTTGTTAACATTGTGGTGGTAGGGAGAATATGGTATTCTTTTATTCATACCCTTCCCCACTTGGACCTATCTCTTCCAGATTTAAAAGGAAAATGAAGGAAAGGCTGGGAGAAAGCTTCAGAGCAGAGTGGCATAATTCAGGCAATCAGAAGACCAATGTCATAATCCATCTCATACTACCTCCAACAGCCCAAGTCATATATATAACAATAAAAAATTATTCTGAGAGCTGGTGAAATTTGCAATGTTCTCTTCAGAAAGTTAAGACTGTAAAGCAGGCTTCAGTTTGTGGGACCTAAGAAAGCGATAAAGTCTGGATAGGAAAAATAAAGTTCTTTATATGCAAAGAGAAGGTACAAAAACTGGTGATGTGGTTTGATGAATTTTAAGTTAATAACTGTAAAAGGCAAGTTTAAGAGACTCTGAGGGGCTGAGTTCTGTTAGATATTAAATGTACATATCACAAGTTTATAAGCTGATGGATTTATAAGCGTACCCATGTAACTATCAAGAAATAGCTTACTACTATGGCCACAGAAATCCTTCCTTGGCTCTTCCTGGTCAAAACTACCAGCCAAAGCCATTATCTAGACTTCTAATCCAATTGACTATTTGTTTTTGAAATTTTTATAAATGTAGTGACACAGCATACTCACACTTGTCAAACTTCTGCTGTTCAATGTTAATTTTATGAGATTATCTATAGTTGTACCTTGAAGCATAAGCTAGAGTCTTCTATATTCCATGGCATGAATGCAACATAAATGATTGGTCCATACTACAGGTGCTGGATATCTACAGGCTTGGGTTATTAGAAATAACATTTCTGTGAACCTTATTGCATATCTTTTCATGTATATTTTATTTATTTCTGTTGACATATATGTAGAGAGCCAAAGAAGCCCACTCCCTCTGGCAGGGGTCAGCTGCAAGGCTGCTGTGAAATTTGGGTGAACCCCAGAGAAGGGAAACCATAACAGGGGAATGTGTATGTCTCAGAGAAGAGCAAATGGACCTAGAGAAAGATAACCCGCTTTCACTGACCTTGCTGCAAGATAGTTGTGAGCTGAAGTATGTTAACTGAAGTGTGAGAATTATAACCACAGGTTATTCTGGGTAACTGCACTCACCCTCTGCTATGTGATTTGTGAACATATAAAATAATCTGAGACAGGTCGGGGCTGGACCTCATTTTCCTGGACCGCCTGGCCCAGCTTGTTCTATGTTATGTTTGTCTTTGTGTTTTTCTAGATCCCCCACTGTTCCCTCTTAGATCTTTGAACCCTTGTGTAGTGTGGGACACAGCATGTGCCACAACTGTATACCTGGTGGTTGAATTGCTAGATCATGAAATATATGTGAACATGTATTTCATGAAATGTATGTGTATATATTCATATCTAGCATACACAGCCAAAGAAATGTCCGAAGTACCAGTAAGCATTTCACCAGCAAAATACGAGTTACTTTCTCCTACATCTTGTCTAACATATGGTCATCCTTTCAGTTTTATCCACCCTGGTTGTCATGTAACTTGCTCTTTTGTATGATTGATGGAAAGTATCTTATTTACTAATCAGCTTATTGGATGCCCTCATTTGTAAAGTGTGATTTACTAAAGTTGTTCTATTCTGGAAATAAGTCCCTTGTTTACATATTGCAAATAACCTCTCCCACTCTTCTTTACCTCTCTAATCTCTTTGGGTGTCTTTTAATAAACAAGTGTTCCTAATGTTGATGAAATTCCATCTACAAAACTTTTCCTGTAGGACTACTGCTTTTTGCATCTAATTCAAGAAAATTTTGCTTACTGTAAAACCAAGAAAAATATTTTTTGGATTTCAGTTCCCTGCAGAATATCTCTCACTGTTTTCTTCATATAAATCAGTTTTAAACTTCTTTTCTGCAAACACCAAAATACAGCGATCACAGGCTGTTTTTACCATTGTTGCTATTGTTTTCTGGAAACTATTTTTTACTCTTTTAAATGCTGTTCATTTTGTATGAAAAAATTTCCAGGTTCTAGATGCTGTATTCTTCCCTGGAAACTGGTAGGGTTTTTTGTGTAAATTTAAAGTACAAGTGCAATTTTGTTACGTGCAGATATTACCTGACAGTAAAGTCTTGGCTCTTGGTGTATCCATCCTCTGAATAATGTACATTGTATCCATTAATGTAACTTCTCATCCTCCTCACCTCCACCCACCCTGCCCAGTCTCCAATATTTGTTTTTCCATATTCTGTGTCTACGGGTACACATACTTATAAGTGAGGTATGTGACTTTTTGTTCCTGAGTTGCTTAACTTAATATTATGACTGGCACAGTGGCTTATGCCCATGCATAATTCTAGCACTTGGGGAGGCCAAACCAAGCAGATTGCTTGAGCCCAGGAATTCAAGAACAGTCTATGTAACATGGCAAAACCCCATCTCTACAAAAAGAAAAAAGTCAGGCATGGAGTTGTATGCCTGTAGTCCCGGCTCCTCAGAAGTCTGAGAAGAGAGGATGATTTGAGCCCAGAACATCAAGGTTGCAGTGAGCCATGATCACTCCACTGCAGCAAGCCAGCCTGGGTGAAGACAGAGTGAGACCCAGTCTTAAAAAAATAATAATGGCTATATATAGTTAATTTAGAACATCAGGTATGGAAGCAGAGATTGCACAGAGTGGAAAGTGCATTTGTTGTTTTTTTTTCTTTTTACAAAACCTGGCCTATTTTCTGATTACTCTACTTACAAGTTGTTTATCAGGATGCCTTACTTCTTAGAGGAACTAGATTCTAGTTTTGTACTTTCCTGTATTGTGAAACTGCAAAGTTCTCTGAGTTACCTTCTTAGAAATTTAGACCAATCTTGGCTTAGCCTCTCACCTTGTAGCCCTTCTCCATTGACAAGCAGCTTAAAGCTGAAAATTGGAGCAGCTAGGTTGACTTTGCACCTCTTCCCTTCTCTGCAGGATTTGGCCGAACAAGTCCTGGCTGCTTTAAAAAATCTGATCCCTGCTCTTCGACTTTCGCACCTGAAAGACTGCCATACACACTACTTAGCTGCTACTTTCTGCTCAGCTTTTCTACATCCTACCCTATGCTGTTTAACAATCTGCAAATGCCTTGACTAAAAATACGGAATGTTGGGCTCATCTCCAATGTGCTTTCCTTCTCTCCAGGTTCTTGGCTCCAGAAGTTTTAACTGCCTTGACAGCTCTGTGATACCTTCACAAATGTTTTTTATTGTATTTCCTTTTCTAGTGTTCTTGGCATACATTTTGGTCAGCTGCAAACTAATCCATCACCAGAAGCAGAAATCTTCAATTACCGCACTCTTGAGTCCAAAAATAAGCCCTAAAAATGAAAGAACATGATTGATAGGACCAAATTACCATCAATCTAAAATATTTAAGTAAATGTATGACCACATTTCAAACGAGATTATTTGCTGATTTGATAATTGAAATAACTCATAGAGCTACATTAATTTGGCCCCTCAAGATCCCAACATGAAAGATATAATTTAGGAGGTATTAGTATATATTAAATGCAATTGAATGCATAATATATTTCACTTGAAATCCAAGAAGTAGCATATTCTCGACATAGAAAACACTTTCCTAATTAGCTCTAGTAGCTGTTATTTATTGTTCACAGGAACTTTAATCTGCATTCTAATTAAATACAACTCATGAAATCCATGAAAGGATTACTGCTATTTATATTTTTAAGATGAGAAAATAAGCAAAGAGTGAAAAGAAACTTAAGGGCACACACTGTGGTAACTAGAGCAACCAAAATTCAACTTAAGTGTATGTGATTCCAAAGCCCAAAGGCACATCTATTGTATATACTGTTCAATAAATATACCCTAAGTTAGCTTGGGAGGGAAAACACTGAGTATGTACATAAAGATAAATGTAAATGGAATGTTTATATGAAGCCATCTTCTCAAAGAAATTTCAGAATTGCTGATACTCTGTGTACTTGCAAAAAAGGACCAATGAAGTAAACACTCTGACTGCTATTCATCAGATTCACATAATTTGTTACAATTTTTTAATAGTTTGAGGTCCTCACTGGGAAAGTCAGCACTGATTGCATAAGCATCACCAGGAGCTGCAGCTGTCCCCTCATCCCCTCTTGTTAGTTCAATAATGTGGAAGTGAATATGAAGGCTATGGGAGCCCCTGTGATAATGATAATGTTGGACTTTAGGATGTTATTAACAATTTGCAATACAAATGAGTAGTCTGCAGGAGGGGAATCATACTGTGATCATACCTAATCAACGTAAGAATTAAAAACAAGCTAACGTGGGGAGGCACAGATGCAGATATTAGGAACTAAGCTTCTAGCTTGCCATTAGACTGAAAGTCTTTGGCTTCAAGGTCAGGACATGTGTGCTCAGATTTATTCTTTCCTACCATTTTCATTGAACCAGGAGCAAAACTAGAAAACCTCCTCACATTAATGTACAGAAAGAGTCTCTTGGGCTTCCATGCTAAATGGAGACTCCTGGGACCACTCACTGGAGATCATGTAGACTATACTGAGATGTAAATCAAAATAGGCTCTCAAGTGGTGCATTAATAATCAGAAAACATGTTAGATGTATCTTCCTAATATATTATAATTAATCTCCTCAGTTTAGGTCTCTTAATGTATTAACTCTCAAAGTATTTAATGCACCCCCATTCCCAGTGTGTGATGGCTAATAGAAATCCAGCCTAAAAGAGGAGTTGAGCATTTTTGAACAGGTAGGAAGTCTGGGGGTATAGAAGGGCTTAAAATACACATATAACCACCATTTCCAGAAACCACAGTCTCCATGTACAATGAGTGCTGCATTTAGTTGAATTTGTCTCTTTTTGTCCCAGGTAAAGTGATGGTTTCTTGGTTTCTTGTTTCAGTGAAGAACTCTAAAGGGCTCTTAGAACTACATTTTTATTTCATATGCATATTATGTTTCAGTTTATTTTGGCAACAACTTTTAAAGGTTATTGAAAAATGATTCACCAAAAGCAATTAAAAATTGTTAAGAATAACTAACAGTCCCACTTTAAAATCATATTACTGTTTGAGTTTTTATTTTCCAAGGTTAAAATAACTGAGCATCAAATGAGAAGAGCCAGATCTTTTACCAAAATATTGATAATGATTTTGCATATGAGCAGTAGATCCTTCCTATGAATATGAATTCCATGACAAAAATATCCAGTTATTTAGTGGTGTGAGTAGTAGATGGTTCTAAAATTTTCTAACACTAGTTTTCTTTTAGAGACAGGGTCTCACTCTTTTGCCCAGGCCAACGTGCAGTGATGCAGTCATGGCTCACTGCAGCCTCGATCTTTATGATGCACAGCTAATTAAAAAAAAATTTTGTAGAAGGAAGGTCTCACTATGTTGCCCAAGCTTGCCTGAAATCCTAGGCCCAAGTGATTATCCCACTTTATTCCTAAGGAGCTGGGATCACAGGCATGAGCCACCACCACCGAGGCTAATGGTAGTTTTTTTAGTGGATAATAGTTACCACCAGCCAAATGATGGCCTACAGAAGCCCAGGGCTAATGTTTTACCTGTTATGCACCTGATACATTCTTATTCCTCCATCTACATCTATTATCACTACTTTAAAGTAGGCTGTATTCAAGTAAGAGGTATGGCGGGTTTAAAAATACTCTCCAGCCTTTATAGATCATGTATGTAGAAAATAGAAGGCGCATAAAAACATACAGGATACAAGAATATAGATCAAGTCCAGCCTTTTATAGATACATAGTAGTTGTATGCTAACTGTATTAGTCTGTTCTCATGCTGCTAATGAAGACCTACCCAAGACTGGGTAATGTATAAAGGAAAGAGGTTTAATTGACTCATAGTTCCTTATAACCGAGCAGCCCTCACAATCATGGTGGAATGCAAAGAAGGAGCAAAGTCGCATCTTGCAGGGTGGCAGGCAAGAGAGTGTGTGCTGGGGAACTTCCATTTATGAAACCATCAAGTCTCATGAGGCTTACTCACTACCAGGAGAACAGTACGGGGAAACTGCCCCCATGATTAAATTAACTTCCACCTGGCCCTGCCCTTGACACATGGGGATTCTTACAATTTAAAGGGAGATTTTGGTGGAAACACAGCCAAATATCACTAGCAAATTATCTATTTTTTAAACTATGAATATAGAATGATAACATCTACTTCACACAATTATTCTGAAAATAGCCCATCAAATATATTAGAACAGAGTTTAATACAAGAATTTGGGAGTTCACAAATCCACTAGAGGATCTAAAAGTATGGGCCTTCCTTAGAAGTCCTAGAACAACACATAGCATACTGGTGTCCCTCTGCTTCTGTGGGACATTGGGTTATATCTGTACTGATTTCTTATTGGCTTTGTATTTCCTTGTCATTATTCCATAAACAATACAGTATAACAACTACTCACATAGTGTTTACATTGTACTAGGTACAATAAGTAATCTAGAGATTATTTAAAGTGTACAGAAAAATGTGCACAAGTTGTATGCAGATACTATACCATTTTATATAAGGCACTTGTACATTTTCTGATTTGGTGTTGTGTTGGGAAGGGTATTCTGAAACCAATCATTTGCAATCTCTTGGATAGTGACCCTATGAGCTAAAGTAGTACTCAAACTTGACTTTCCATCTGAATCACTTGGAAGGCTTGTTAAAATGCACATTGCTGGGTCATGCTACCAGTTTTATTTTTATTTTTTTCTTTTGAGATGGAGTTTTGCTCTTGTCCCCCAGGCTACAGTGCAGTGGTGCAATCTGGGCTCACTGCAATCTCCACCTCCTGGGATCAAGGAATTCTCCTGCTTTAGCCTCCCGAGTAGCTGGGATTACAGGCATGCACCACTATGCACAGCTTATTTTTTATTTTTAGTAGTGGTGGGGTTTCTCCATGTTGGTCAGCCTGGTCTCGAACTCCTGACCTCAGGTGATCTGCCTGCCTCAGCCTCCCACTTGCTACCAGTTTCTTATTCAGCATGTCAAGGGTGAGACTGATCATGGGCTTTTCCAGCAAGCTCCCATGTGATGTTCATATATCTCATCCAAGGACCATACTTTGAGAATTACTGGTCTGGGGTAAAAATACCATCGAGTCTGCCCCTAGACCTATGCTGGAAACAAGAAGCTGCTGCCACTGCTGGTGACTTGACCAAGGAAACCGCATTTAAGACAAGTCAGATCCAGAAGGCTTTGCTACTGCAGCTGCCGCTTCATGTCCCAGAAGCTGTCGAGTTGGCAATGAAAAGCTTCTGCAAAGAAGTGCCATCTTTCCATGGTCCTGCTCGTCAGAAGTCTGCATTTTCTTCTGTCAGTCTACAAGGGATTTTTAAACGATTTTTTTTAATTGAACTTTATCAAGTAGGTGAAAGATACAAGAGAGGTTGAATGACTTGTTTGAGAGTAAGCAAGCAGGAGTGGTTATTTTTAAAGTGTCAAGAATTTCTATTCTTTCTGGGTTCCCAACTAGCAGGTTATAAAATGCAACATTAACTTAAGTGGTTGACTCATCTCCTTTCTTTCTCATAGAATTTCATTTATTTATTTAGAGAGTCTCTCTCTGTTGGCCAGGCTGGAGTGCAGTGGCATGATCTTAGCTCACTGCAGCCTCCGTCTACTGGGCTGAAGCAATTCTCCTGCCTGAGTTTCCTGAGTAGCTGGGATTACAGGCCTGTGCCACCACGCCCATGTAATTGTTGTATTTTTAGTAGAGATGGGGTTTCACAATGCTGGCCAGGCGTGTCTTGAACTGCTGACCTCAGGTAATCCACCCGCCTTGGCCTCCCAAAGTGCTGGGATTACAGGCGTAAGCGATCATGACTGGCCTTGTTTTAATTAATACTTGTATTATGGAAAAACTAGACCTGTGGAAAATTTTTTACCCACTTCCTTGGATTTTCACATCTCCCTTCATTGCTAACATTGTCGTATATGCTTTTTCTATTCAGTATTTTTGCTGAACATTTGGAAGTTGTAGAGATCATGACTCTTCATCACTAAATAATTCAACATGTTTTATCAAAGAACAAGTTTCTGCATAACCACAGTGAAATTATCAATTTGGAAAATTTAATAATACTAAATACTTCCATATTCAAATTTTGCTGATTATCCATACACTATATGGCAACTTTTTTCCACCCCATGGTCCAACCCAGGTCACATACTATGTTGGTTGCTATGTCTTTCTCACATGCATGTCGTTTTAACTTGGGGCAGTTCTGTTCAGATTTCAGCTAAATCTTAGCTTTTGTTTTAATTTGACTTATGCAATTTTTAGCAGAATGCTATGTTAAGTGATACCTTGTCCTTAGTCGATTATATCGGGAAACATGCGTTGTGTTTTTATACCACCAATGGTAATACTGTCTTTTTTCACTTTAAGGTGGTGTTCACTAAATTGTTCTATTAAAAATACATTGTGCCTTTTGTTACCAAGTTTTCTGTGATGAGAAACTTTGAAATTGCAAAAATTTGTTCTGAAATTAACTTTCACCTAACAATTTAACCTTCATTAATCAATATTTTTCTGCATTACTTCTAAGCTAGTTTCAAATAACAGTTTTCCTATAGTCCTAGTATTAATAGAATTGGCATTCTACAGATAGAGTAACGTTTTCTTCTCCCATTTTTTTGTTATTAGGTAATCTATGTAAGAACCATTTTGTAGAAAAGCACTAATGCTCTTCTGACAGCCCTTTAAAATATGAACCAAAAATAGCCATTGGATTTGATACTAGTTCTTTGGGAAATTTGACACAAGAATCTGTGTCAAGGAACGTTAATTTATTTTGAAACAGACTCTTGTTCAATTGCCCAGGCTGGAGTGCGGTGGTACAATCAGGACTCGGGGTAGACCTGGACTCCCAGGCTTAAGGAATCCTCCCACTTCAGCCTCCAGAGTAGTTGGAACTATATGTATGTACCACTGTGCCTAGCTAATTTTTAAAATTGTTTTTTGTAGATACACGGTCTTGCTGTATTGCTCAGGCTGATCTCAAACTTCTGGGCTCAAGGGATCCTCCCACCTCTTCTTACCAAAGCGCTGGGATTACAGGCGTGAGCCACCGCGGCTGGCCAGAGTTTACTTTATTATTGGCACAAAATCTTCTTCATTTTTGGGTAAACATTGTATGAGCACGTGGAAAATATTTTCAATGGGTGCCAACTCTTGGAACATTTCTGTGGCCTGGTAAAAACATGACAGAAAAGTGGAAAAGCAGAGGAGTCCCTAGTCTGAATCTTCATATTTAGACTCATGCTTTTTTTTTTTTTGTCCTTGGGTCTGTATTCTCCTAAGAAGAGATGACATCTTGCTTTTCTAAGCCAGTGCACCAGGTTCTCATTCTGATTTGACCAGCTGACTGTATATTTTAAATAAGGTTATGCAAATACAAATATAAATGTTAAATATTTTACATTTATATTTTTGGGTGCTTTAGCCTACAGCTCTTTGCAAAACATTCTAGCCCTTAGAAGTCTTTTTACTGTGGCAACTAAATTATTATGTAGGCTATAGCAAATAACATATGTCATATTTTAGAGGAATTTAATTGTCCCCAATGTCTACCCGTTTAGAGATACTGGCATCAAATATCAACTTAGCGATTGATACAGTATGCATTCAGTTTGCTTGTGGAAAATATTTCTCATATATCAGAAAAGGATGTAGGAGTATTGGGAATAGTGCATTCTACCAAAAAGTAAGATAGTCTTTAAATGCAAAAGTTTATTAATATTATACATTTTTAATAAACGTATCTAGACTGGGATTCTGGTTGGTTTTTATCAATGAAGGTAAATGCAGACGTTTTCTGGAATTGGCAAGGTAAATTTTTAAGTGTTTGTCCTTTTTGTTTCTTTTTGTTTTGGTTTTAGATTGTTTTCCCCCAAAGATAATTCTATTGTCTAGAAATATGCCATGTAAGTCACTCTTATTTTTCTTTGAAACTTCAGTAAGCTGGAGTGTAAACATCTAGTTTACAAATACTGATTCAGTATGAAAGCAAGCTGAAGAACAGCAAGAAGCTAACAAAATCCTGTTTTAGAGAGAACCATAGAGATGTTGATGACGTATTAGGAACACAGATCCCACAGTAGCTCTCAACTGGCCACTCTGTTGATGAACATTGGAAGTGATTTGTTAATCTAAGTCAAAGATGGCCAGGAGAAAACAAGGATGAGATGATGTAGCAACCTGTATTGACAATATTTTTCTTTTTAAGCTACTCACATGTATTAAGTTCCTACAGAAATCAGAAAAACGCAAAGGAGAGGAAAAGGTTAAATTTCAGAGGTGTGCAATTAGAGTGCCATGTCTACTATGGGGATGAAATACAGAATGATGATCTGACATGGTTAAATTTCTCAAGTAATATAAACTTCTGTTTCATCCAGGCAAGTTCATTATAGCCATGACTTGAAACGTGAACAGATCGTTGGCTGTGGCCACGTTAGTACCTCTACAGAAACTGAGCCATGTTATTTTATTGTGTGTAAATGCAGTCCTGATCATAATGTATATGTTCATTCTCCACTGAAGGTGACATCCTCTTTGTAATCTCAAGACACATGTTAATTTGTAATTCACAACTATTCATTGCCACGTGAAAAAAAAAAGGCAAATTAGTTTTGTTTTCTAACTATAATCTGAAGATTCCTTTGAAAATGTGATTACTAGAGACCATTTGACACCGTGAAAATATCTTGATGCTATAGTAATTACAGTAATGACAACAGCAAATATTAGTAACCATTTCGCTGTGTACCAGGCTCGGTGCTAAATTTTCTGAATATAAAAATTTAATTTCTTCCAATAACTGAGTTGGCATCTGTTTTGGAAGTCAGTAAATTTAGGTTCAAGAACGTTAGGTAACATACCAAAGTCACTCAGAGAAATTAAATGTGCATATATGTAACTTGAGGTAACTAGGAAATACGTGAAATTAATAAGCAGTTGTTATTAAAAATGTTAACCTATGTATTTAAGGGGTCAACATCTAATTTAAGCTGCATACAGTCTGAAAAATGAAATCAAATGCTTATTTACAACTTGAGTTCAGTAATACGTGACAGTAGTCAAAAGTATCACTGTTGGCAAAGGAATACCCTCATATTTGTATAAAGGTCTATAAAACCAACCATAGCTGTGCAGTTCATTTTTAGCTTCCATGATTTTTTTTTCCTCCAGAGAAATCAGATTGCAGATTGCCTTGTGGCATTCATTTTAGGGTTTTTTTATAAATCATATTTGTTGATGTGTGTTAAGGACTATGCAGTGCATGCTATTTTAGCAGCTTTCTTTGTGTGTGTGTGTGTGTGTGTGTGTGTGTGTGTGTGTGTGTATGTGTGTGTGTCCTTGGTGAATCTGTAAATGTGTGCAAGAAAAAACATATGGAATAATGCATATAAATGCAAAAGGAAAGTAAATAGATACATCTCAAGGAAAGACGAAAACATTTATTTCCTCTCCTCCACAAATCAAGACAAGTCTTGTAGATACTACATTTGATTTATTTTCTTCACAAAAAAGTCATAAGGGTGTGAATATTTGTGCACATGTATTTGTAGATGTTGACAAACTTGTTTCATTTGTGTGAAGCTCCTACACTTGCCTTTACTTAATCAAAATTTTTCTTTGTATTGTGCTTTTCCTGAGATTTTTCACTAGTTAAAAAATTAAGATTCTTACATTTCAATTATGGGAGGGTTGGAAAGCATGGGGAAAGAGGAAAGTGTCTTTCAAAGACAGAAATCGAGGAAAGATACTTCATGAATTTATTTCAACCTGGTTGTTTTTTTAAATTCATAGTTCAGCTTATTTCACAAAGACACTGAGACCTTTAAGATACTTGGGTGAATTTCTTAAAATGGCCAAGCTCAGTAATATGAGGACATTGACATTCAACACTTCTCTGGGTTAGAAATTCCTCTCCTCGCATAGGAAGAAAGGAAAATGGATGTCCTCAGTTGAGATATTTTCCACCTCATCAGACAGCTGAGAATCAGACTTACATTTTAGAATTACATCAGTGACTTTATAAATGACTGTATGCTTCAGGATATTTTCACTGTCAGATCATCATATCTGCCCCTAGTCCTTTTCAGGGCATGTGACTTGCCCACATTCCTTAGAGGAGGCATTCCTGTTTTTGTGATTCTACCTGCTTCTCCCCAGTGCTGGTCATCAGTGATTACACAGGGATGAACACCTGATCAATACAAGTCAATAACTTGCCCGTTTTTGCTCTATGAACCTGCTAGGAGTAACCATGACAAACTCGCCTACCAGGAAGTGGAAAGTAGGATGTATGCACAGAGAGAAATGGAGGGAGAGACCACGGGGCTCTGGCATGGGCTGGGCAGGGAGCAGAGCTGCTTCAGTCTTGATGTATTCCTTGTTTCCTCAAATGGACCACTTAAGACCAGGACCTAATTTGTATGCTGTTCTTGGATCCCACAGATACTCCTTTCCATAAAGAGATACTCCTTCCCATAAAGGCAGTCTTCACTGTATAGAATTTGGGTGGAATTGCAGTCCTCTTATTACTAGAACTAATATGAAACCCTCAAATATTTCATCAGTGAGCTCTATATTTAGTGAACAAAAACTATTATAAATTTCAGATTAATTCATTTATTCACCACTTTTTGATTACTATCTCATATGTTCTAGGCACTAAACTAGGGCTGTGGTTATAGCAGTAAGCAAAACGGACAAATATGTTTGTCCTCATGAAGCTTGCACTCCAGTGTAGGAGACAAGTAATAAGAGTAAACAAGAAGTGAGGAGTGTTAATGATACCTTCTAGAGGAAAATCGGTATAAGGAAGAGAACAGGAAAAACTAGAGGGAAGTTCGCATTATTTGATAAAATGTTCAGAGGACTCTTTGACAAAACCACACTGAGGATGATGGGGGCATGAGCCAAGAGGAGAACTAATGGCAGAGAACTTGGAAAAGAAGAAACGAGGAATGAAAATAATTTTGGGGTGATCATGACTAACAGGTTTGTAAAACAGTGAGACAATGAGGTGGCTAGAGTGAAGTGAGCAATTAGAGAGTAGCAGAATCAAGATCAGAGGGAACAGGGAGGAGATTATGTAGAATCCAATTTCCAGTTCTCCTAACTTAAAAAATATTTTATTGGCAACAAGGGACAAGAGATGATGCACACACTGTTACCACCTGCTGAGTCCTTGGAGGCGCAGAGGTGACAGTGACACATGTTCTTTGTTTGCATGCACTAGTGGAAGAAAAGGAAAATAAGCAATTGATTAAAATCCTGGCTTTGCTATTTATATCATGTGACAATGAGATAATTAGTTTATAGGCTTCCTGGGTTTTTGGTTAAAGTTCATGACAGGTGATTGCTTGGAACATCTTAGCTTTCCATGTAGGAGTTCAAGAGTCTGACTTATATAGGGGATTATTAATATGGATCTATAAGGCTATTCATCAAGGTTCATTTGGTTATAAGAATTGTTTTCAAACCTAACTCATGATACAATAGAAACCGTGCTAAAGATAGGACATAGAGCTCATTTTCATTGGGTGTGTCATCTGTGTCAAGTGCAGGACAGCAAGGGTAGAACTCAGATTCTCAGAACTCTGACTTTCGACTCCGCGATATGCAGGCTGCCTGTTTCCTCTCCCCTGGCTTTTTCTATGAGATAGGAGGCTCTGTCCTGGGTAGCTTGGGAAACTCACATCCCAGGCTTTTAAATAGAGGTTCCTTGTCTCTGCATTTCTAATTAGAAAAACCTAGGGCTTCCTCACCTGCTCCCTCTTCTGGCCAATCCCTAGGAAAACCACATCATTCAAGGTGGGGTGAAGAGTTCCAATTTCTCCATCTTCCTCAACACTTTTGATCTTCTGTATTTTTGATAATGCCCTTCTTGATGGGTGAGAGGTGATAGCTCATGATTTTGATTTTTCATTTCCCTAATGATTAGTGATGAGTATATTTTCATGTATCTGTTAACCATTTATACGTCTTTTCTGGAGAAAAGTCTATCATGTTCTTAGTCCATTTTCAATGAGGACTTGGATTGAAAGTCAAAGTCCTTTCAATATTTGGAGTCCTTATATTTTTCATATCGAGTTGTTGGAGTCCTTATATTTTTTATATTAATCACTAGATTATGGCTCGTAAATAAATTTCCCACTCTAAGTTGACGTTTCTCTGTTCATTGTAGAATTTATTTTTTGATACAGCCCTACTTGTCTCATTTTACTTTTGGTGTCATATCCAACAAATCATTGCCAACCTTTGCATAGTGTTGGTGGGAATGTAATGGTAGAGCCACTATGGAAACCAGAATGGCAGTTTCTTAAAGCCAGAGTTACTAGCAGTTATCCAGCTATTCCACTTCTGCATATACAACCAAAGGAATTGGAATAAGAATCTCAGATAGCCTACTCCTGTATGCATTACCACATCAATCACAACAGCCAAGATATGACAACAGATAAATGTCTAACAGATGAAAGAAGAAAATGTACATAATGGAATATTTTTCATCCATAGAGTAGATACTCCTGCCATATGTTACAACATGGATGAATGTGAAGGACATTATGCTAAGTGAAATAAGCCAGTTACAAAAGGACAAATACTGCATCGCTCTACTTCTATAAGAGATCTAAACAGTTACATTCACAACAACAGAAAGTAGAAAGGTGGTTGCCAGAGATTGAGGAAAGGGCAAAGAGGAGTAGCTGCTCCACAGGTACAAAGTTTCAGACATGAAAGGTTAATGAATTCTAGAGATCTATCTGCTTTATGACACTGTGCCTATAGTTATCAGTCCTACATGGGGCAGTTGCCAATTTGATAAAGGTATTTATCATGTTAAGTCTAATTTCCATAAAAAATTTGGGTGAAGAGGGGATGTCTTTCTCCAAAGTGGAGATGAGAGGGTGTTTCCATCAAGGGAGGACTCATGAGTATAGTAGTCTCCCTTATCCACACGGAATACATTTCAAGACCCCAAGTGGATGCCTGAAACTGGATAGTACAGAATCCTATATATACTGTGTTTTTCCTATACATGCATAATTATGATAAAGTTTAAATTAAGCACAATAAGAAACAACAAGATCGAACAATTATTACAATATCTGCTAATAAAAGTAAATGTGGCCTCTATATCTCATGGTGCTTTTGATGAAAAAGGGACAGAGCAGGATAGCACAAGATTTCATCAAGCTACTCAGAGGTAAGCAGTTTAAAACTTATGCATTATTGATTTGTGGAATTTTCCGTTTCTCTTCATACTGTGGTTGACCATGGTACCTGAAACCATGGAAAGCAAAACCACTGTTAAGACTACAAGGAACAATACACAACGAAGCAAATAGGCTCTCCCAGGATTGTTGTGAAGCATCTATGGTTCAATATAAAAGTTGGGATATATTTTCACTTTTATGGAGAAAATACCCTTTTTCAAAGGAATTGAGGTTAAAAATTACTGGTTTACTTTTATACTGCATGGGATGAATACAAACAAAAATAGGTAAAGAAAGTATATAACTCATGGAATCTAGAGGTTAGTTCAGATGATATACTGTACCAGTAAGTGCAGATGGGCAAGTAACAGAATTCATCAGGGAAAGAGGCAACAACGTGTGACCTGATGTCTCCCTAGGTAACAGGTGCTGCATGTAATGTACTGTTCAGGAAATTGGCATCATATTTCTTGATCCTCATGGCAACCTTGTGAAGTTACCACCCACAGAAGGCACTGAAGTTTAAAATGTGTTTCTTAAATTTTCCCAATATGAAAAATACTTAGAGTGGTAAGAACAGAACCATTACAATTTTTGTTGGTGGTATATGAATTTTGACAAAAATGTATAGTCATGCAATACCAACCACATCAAGAAATATATGACATCACTCTTAAAGTCTTCTTCATAGCTAGTCCCCTCCCCACTCCTCAGACTCTGACACCAATCTGATTTGTTCCTTTGATATTCCCTCTTCTAGGATGTCGTAAATGAAAGCACAAAATATGTAGCCTAAGTATGACTTATGCTCAACATAAGGCCTTTGAAATGTATCTAAGACAGCTGTGTGGATCTAAAGTTTATCTTGCTGAGTACTGTTTGACTACCTATATGTACCAATCACACTTTGAATGATGTTTGGGGTGTTCTCAGCTTTTTAAAAATCATGAATAAAACTGCAATAAACAATTATGTAATGTTCTTTTGGGAACATATGTCTTTTTTCTCTTGGGTGAATACCTAAGTGTGACATTCCTGGGTGATACGTATGGTGTATGTCAAACTCTTTAGAAGGCAGCTGTCTGATTTTGCATCATTGTAACCAACAATGTGTGAGTTTTTAGTTGCTTCCTATGTTTTCTGTGTTTGGCATTGTCAGTTTAAGCAGATTTTTATAACTTAGCTGACTAAAAGAAGGAAAAAAAACTGGACCTCAAACACAAGCTTTTTGACTCCAGATGAAATAAATTGGATAATACATCTGAAAGTGGTTAAGTGCAGTATGTATAGAATCCCCTGAAAATGGATTATAGATTACTAATTAGCATAACACAGAAGGTCAGATTGGAAAAGTCAACATATGGATGGTTTGTGCTGATTTCATCTTATTTACTGCCGTGATGGCTGAATAAAACTTGTCTCTAATTAGTGTCATCAGCAGAATTGGAAAATGTAAGCTTTAAAAATTCAGAAATGAGAAATTTCACTTGGGGCATAATTTGCCACTAGCACCCTTAGAATTACAATAAGGAATTTCAATGAAACTTGATGCGGATTCCGCCTGCTTTGGTGATCTTGTACTTAAAAAAGAATTAACTGACTGCATGGAGTCCTGTTCACCCATGGACACTTAATGAAGGCCCTTTCTTTACAAAGTACTATGAGCATCGTTGTGGAAGGACAGATCAACTCTCTCCTCTCTGGTTACAGATATGCCTGGGGGAAAAACCCTGCTTCACCCACAATGTAGAATTACTTCTGCCCTTCCTAAATTTTTTTTTTTTTTTTTTTGGAGACAGTCTCGCTCTGTTGCCCAGGCTGGAGTGCAGTGGCATGATCTTGGCTCATTGCAAGTTCTGCCTCCTGGGTTCAAGCAGTTCTCTACCTCAGCCTCCCAGTATCTCGGATTACAAGCATGTGTCACCATGCCTGGCTAATTTTTTTTTTTTTAAGCAGAGATGGGGTTTCCCATTTTGGCCAATCTAGTCTTGAACTCCTGACCTTGTGATCCATCTGCCTCAGCCTCCCAAAGTGCTGGGATTACAGGCGTGAGCCACCATGTCCAGCCTGCCCTTCCTAAATTTTTAGGAAATAATATTGGATGGCCTTTGCCCCTGAAGATCTTTGTGTAACCAGGAAGTATTCTGAAATTCCTTGTTAACAGAAATTCTTCCTTGAGAAGTGGAAGATGTATGGTAAAGAATACCAAACAGATTCTTGAGGAATGAGCCTTGTCATGTCTTGTTTCATCCTCCTACCAATGACTTTTGAATATGGTCTCTTAGGAGTTTCATGTTAGTTTTTTCCCCTGTCTTTCTCCTCCAGATTTTTCTTATTCCCTTTAAGTTGTATTCTCTTCTATCCTAGTGAGAATAGATTATAAACGTTTCCTAAAACATCCTTGTGTTTCATATGAGAAATTATTTCGACTAATGATCTATTCCCAGTGAGATGAGAGATGATACTAAAAAAATGTTTTCATTGGTTTCATATTCTTTACATTCAAAACACTTCAGCTTAGTTTTTTGAAGTGTTGCCACACATTTTATTAGTTTCACATTTTATGCATGTTTTATGGCATTCAGGGAACCATTGTTGACATACGTTGTGTAAGCTTAGAGGAAATTTGTCATCTTTTCATTTACTTTCTTCATAAAGAAACCTAACTTTCTTTAAGAGAAACAACTGCACATGCAGAACTTGCTAAGGTTTGTCTTTGCATCAAAGAAATAAATACTCAAGTTTACATTGATTTTTTTTCTGTACTTTTCATACTTCAGGTCTATTCAACTATCAAGTGTTTCTTAACGATTTTTATCTGAGTTAGCTCTTCAATATTCTCTCCTATAGAGATTCAATTTCCATCTCTACTCTTGGCTTTTTTTTTCTCTCCTCTTCCTTTCCCTTGTTCTTCTCCTTATCCCCCTGCTGCTCCCTCTTTTTTGCAAAAAGTTCTGTTCCAAAGGAGATGAGTCAAATAATTATTTGAGTAACAACCTCTGAAGCAGGGTCTGTGTGCCTGTTGATTACTTTTAATCCTACTACTTCTAGATATATACCACTGGGAAAGTTACTCAACTTCTCTGTGGTTAGTTTTCCAATTTGGAAAAGCGAGTAAATAAAAGTGGACCTACAGCATTGGATATTTGACAATCAAATGAGTTAAAGCGTAAAACAGAGTTCACTTCCTAGCACATGGTCAGTGCCATGCTAATGTCAGTTACCAGTTGACATGATGTTTCCATGCAAAGTAATTTAGGCTTTATTTTGTGCACTGTTAGAGTTCTGTTAATATCCAAGCCCCTGGATTTTCTTCTAAGCAGGAGAGTGTGGTAGATTTTTTTAAAAATTGTTTTTAAGGTTTGTTTCATAGTTTTCTGAACTTCGGTCACTTGGAGAAACAATCCATTATTTTGCAACAGTTTGGGGGAGGTTCTCAAAAACATACCCATGTAAGAACTCTGAAATGCCAGCATATTTTGCAGTTGGAAGCTCAAATTCTCAGAAATAACGTGTGGGAAATCCAGATAGGATTTGTTATTTTTTAATTTCACAATTGTATTTCCAATGCAGGATTCACAGGCACTTCCTTTTCACAGTAGCAGCACGTTAATTGTAGCCTAAATGATTGATTTTTTAATATTTTTATTGTATTTTTAATATATATATTGCACTTTAGTTTCTGGGGTGCAAGTGCAGATCATGCAGGATTGTTCCATAGGCAACATGGTTTGCTGCCTCCATCCCCCCCGTCACCTATATCTGGCTCTTCTACCCATGTTATCCCTCCCCAACCTTCCTATCCCCCACTTTCCCTCCCTTAATCCCCCCCAACAGACCCCAGTGTGTGATGCTCCCCTCCCTGTGTCCATGTGTTCTCATTGTTCAACACCCGCCTCTGAGTGAGAGCACGTGTTGTTTAATTTTATGGTCTTGTGTCAGTTTGCTGAGAATGATGATTTCCAGATTTATCCATGTCCCTACAAAGAACATGAACTCATTATTTATAGTAAATGTTTTATAAACAAGTCACTCCCAAAGAGAAATTCTGATGTTAGATCATTAGGTGTATTTGTCATGTTGTTAAAGGGTGACAACATGGGAAAAGACTTTTCACACATTTTTTTGTGAATTTGTGTTAACAATATTTGCAACAATACTGAAGGCTAACCCTTAGTGGTAGTTAGAAACTTAGGAACCAGGTATTGGAATAAATGACCTTCATATGTCATTTTAGAGAACAAAATGGAGATTTATTCCTCCTGTTCTATCTCATATGTTACTAGATTTTTGCAAGTGAGTGTACTGGAGACTTCAGTAAACCACAATCGCAGCATCATTGTGAATTTCCATCCTGGAATGCTGGAGAAAGAATGTACTTTGGCACCAAATTACCCTGGGTCTGCAGCTCAGTCCGCCAGTTCCCAGACAGTTGACCTTTACCAGATAACATAACCTCTGAGTTTTGATTCTGTTTTGAGAGTGATAATACCCATGGGAACATTTATTAAAAGCTTTACAGGAGATACTACACGTTAGAACCCACCACAAATTCGCCTACAACTCAATAGTAAGTACTCATGAAATGTTATTTACTTCTCAGTTCCACGCAGGTAAGGGGCAAAAAAAGTATCCTTTAGCATCATATTTACTGGATAATCACTGCAATTCCTCCCTGTGCAACTAATTCCAGTGAAGACTTAGGTAATTTATACCAGGTTCAGGCCTCAGTCTTGGGTGGTCCAAAAAGATGAGGGAGATCAGAAGGCCTGAGATGGCTGCAGTTCCATTGGTGTTGCTGCACCTGGAGCAGAGGCAGGGCTGAAAGAGAAGGGACAAAGGAAACTTAGATATATAGGGAGAGATGAGTGTGGAGAGTAGACATGGGCAAAATTGGCTGACTTGGTTTGTGTTTGCTACATGAAACACAAACACCAAATTGCAGAGGCTAACGGCACTACTCACCTATTTTCATGGATCTGCAGGATAGCTGGGGTCTGGCTGACCTAGGCTGGGCTCAGCTGAGCAGCTCTACCCTGGGCTGCAGTCGCTGGGGTGGCTCGGCTCCGCATGATTTCCATCCTTCCTGGTGACCATGGCGTGTTCCCCTTGTGGTGAAGGCAGACACAAAAGACAGGAGGAGGAAAGATCCAAGGCGTTTTAAGGCCTAGGCTTGAGTTTGTGCAATCTCCCTTTTGCCATTATGTCATGGGCCAAAGGGCTTACTGTGGCCTGGATGTCACACAAATCTTTAAAAAGTTCTTTGCAATCGCTCACAAAATCCCATCTGCTCTAGTAGAGTTTATGCATACTCTCTAATAGGATCACTAAAATGGCCAGCAAACCATGGTAAAAATGATCTCTATTAATTAGAAAATTATTAATAGTTAGCACCCAAATTCTCATCCTATGGCCAAGCCATGCACATTTGAAGAGTCACCTTACTTATTTTTTTCCTCAATGCTTAAAGGGTCCAAAGAGCTAGTCCTTTCTACCCAATGAGTGATCCTTCCAGTAATGTACCCACTGAAACAACTTTTAAGTTAACAAGAATTAGCTTAGGGTTGTATTTAATACACATTTTATAAAAGGTCTTTCATCTGTATATTAGACACTTTAAAATGCGTCTTGCCGATTTGAGTTGATCTTTGCAGCAGGATTTTCAAAATACTAAATAGTTGCCACTGGAATACTGAACTATGCTTAAAACTTCAATGTTTATCCTGTCTCTGATTTTCTTCATTCCTGTTATCAGCATTATAATCTCATGTAATCCACGTTCTACAAGTGTAACTATAAATAAAACTCATGAAATTTATCATGGCTCACTGAACACAACTATATGGTTCTTCTGTCTTTGTGATATTATAACAAATTGTCACTCTTTTTCCTAAAACATCTTCTCTATTTTAATTCATGGGTGATTCATTTCTTGTTTCATGTTTTTTTTTTCTTTTAGTTTTCTTGGTTCCTAATATGCATTGTAGGTGTACTTGGTGCCCTTCCAGGTCCCTGGTGCACCCATCTCCCAACCACTCTTGCTTTGGGTCGCTCATGCTTCAGACGTGTTCACTTCCTGGATAACAGTCTCAGCTGGGAGCTGCCTCCTTCAGGAAGTTAATTCTTCTCTGCATCATACTATGATCATAAAGTGTCTTGGATATTCTATAAAATATAACTTTGGTTCATTATATTTGTGATGTAATTTGCTTCTTGTACTCAACATATTAATAGCATCTGAATGCATTTCTCACATCTGGTTTTGATTCCACATGGCAATTACTCCAGCCAATAGATACTGAGGCAGATGATGAGGATCAGTTACAGCTTTGGAATCACCTGCAGCAATAGGACCATTTGTTGGCCCACTCTCCTCTTGTACATTTCTATATTATAAGTATTGTGGCCGGATAGGATTTTGGAGAAGTTGTCCATGGATGAATTGAACTTCATGTGAAAGACAAAAGAACCTCTGTAGAGCAAGCGGAGACTGGCCCCCAACTCTCTATCACCTTTGGAAGACTTTTGCTTGCTGCTGTTAAATGCTGGCTTCTAAGTTCTTAGAGCAACTCCCCTTCTTTAGAATTACCCTTCAGTGATGGGTGTCATCTTGCCGGAAATGTCATATTTCCCAGGTGCGGCAATGGCCAGTGACTGCCTTCCTGATAAGGGGTGTGTGAGAGGCCAAGCCCCTCGACATAAGGTGGAGACAGCTTTGTGAGGGTGACTAATGCCCCAAAGCCATCCACTGTGAGGAGGCCAGGCTAGACTTCACCTGAGACTGCAGTTTTGCTTCTTTCTATCCTCCTCACTCCCTACCAGCCATTACCTCCAGATAACATGAAATAAGTTACTCTTGTGATTTTTCTTGACAAACATCTATTTATATAGTAAATAAAGACGTGGTCTTTTAATAAAGTTTTTAGGAATAATTCTAGTGTTACATGAAAGTGGGAAATAAAATTTCCACACAGCCTTTACCCAACTTTCTCAAATAACATGTTACATAACACAGTACGTTCTTAAATCTGAAGCATTAACATTGGTACAATCCTCTTAGGGAGACTACAAGCATTATTTGGGTACCATTTTTAAAATTTTTTTTCTGTCCTAAGATTCCACTTAGAATACCACATTACACTCAGTTATCAAGTCTCTGTAGGTGACTCTTGACTTTTAGATTCTCTTTGTTTTTCATGACCTTGACAGTTTTCAAGAGTGCTGGTCAGATATTTTGCAGAATAGCACTAAAATTTGACTGCCTGCTGTCTTCTCATGATTAGACTGGGGTTATGAGTTTGGAAAGAGAATATTACAGGAGTGAGGTGGCCCACTCATTACATTGTGTAAGGAGGCAAATAACATCAACATGACTTACAAATGATGATGTTAATGTTTGTCATTGCAAAGGTTCTATATTGTAATGTTTCTATTTTTGCCTTACTGTAATCTATTTTTTGGAAAGCAGTGAATAAATCCAGGCCTCACTCATCAGAAGAATTAAGTTGTACCCCTTTGAGGGAAGAAATCTATGTATATTATTTAGAATTTTTCTTTAAGGAAGATTTATCTCTTCTCTCACATTTATTATTCAATCATTTTTTTATACAAATGCTGACTTAGATTTTATTGTTCGAGTTAACATAAAATGCTGTCATAATTTATTTTATTGCTCAACATTGTTCAGATTTGGCCATTGGGAGCTCTTTCGGGTTGACTCCTCCGTCCTTTTGACGTGGCTCATATTTTCGTTTAGCAGTTTTTAACTCTGGCATTGCTAAATGCTCCAGGCTCATCTTATATTTCCTGCCCCACACATAGAATCAGACATTTCTCCAAAGAGCCATAAGAGCTAATTTTTTATGTATTCTAGAAAATACAATATGCCGAACAAAGATTTACATTTCATAGCTTAAGTTTATTCTGGAGTTGGTTTCTGGGAAAATAATTAGAAGGTAGGAAAATAACACATTCAGACACACAATTTGCTTTCTCTGTTCTCTTGTTTGTCCTTATTTTCAGCGATGACTACTATCGGACTCTTTCACGTATGTCTTATGTTAAGAGTTTCTTTTGCTCAATAACAAGCAAGTAGGTTTTGCGAATTCATATTATAATCTTGTTTCACCAGAGCTAGTTAATGATTACTCGTTGTTCAGTTATTGCTAAGCTCAAGTGGCTAAAAATTACAACAGTGTAACATTTTCATATGGATGATTACGTGGAAAACCAGTGACGACTACTTGAAGCACTGAACCAAGAGGTAAGGGATGGACTGGATATCCGTTGGTCCATGGTGATCTTTACTTGACACTGAGGGTAGACAAAAAGGAGCTAGGCCTTCTACACAAAGCACAGAGACAAGACATGGAATGAAGGGAAATCACACACCTCTTTCCTCTGAGAGCATTAGTTTACTGGCTTTTTCGCCTGTAACAATTTGGTTGCATGTTTAGACAGTAGCTGATTGGAAAACCGTATGTGGAAAAATAAAATAAATCCATTGATATTCATTTTTATATGCAGTTTAATCTAAAAAGTTTAATGAACATTCAAGATAAAGTTTTTTTTCAATAGAAGGCTTCACAATTCATTTAAGACACTCACCTGCTCTTGCCCTCTCTACAAGAATTGCTTTATTGTCATACTGGCACGTTTTCTTGAATATATTATGTAAAAAAGGGAACTGATAATTTGTTGAAGCTTTAGACTGGTGAGAATATAGCTGCTTGGAATTTTCAAATACTGGTAGTAATACTCATTGCATATGATTTATTTGTAAAATGGGCTTTGGCATCATCATGAATGCAGAGAAAATTCTGTTAAATTAAAAGAAGTCAAAATGCAAAGCTTAATTAGGAGAATATATTTACCAGGAAGAAATAATTAAATACACATTAGTCAATTAAAATAAATGTAGCAGTGTTCTACTCTTTTATAGTTGTATTTATTTTCTTCTATTCCATTAAAATGTCTTCTCTTTGTTTTATTCACCGTGAGACTCCGGTTTTCTCTCTGTTTATTCCTCACTCTCATTTGCTGTCTTCTCTTCACGAGGCTTCTATCTGCTGTTCTAAGATTCTGTGTTCAGTCTTTGTTTCCACCTATACATTTCCTACAAAAATTAATCCTATCATAGCTCTAAATAACTATTGCCAGCCCTGATGACTTATCACAGCTGGAGGCTTAGTTCGACTGCATATGTGACTTCTCCCTGGATCTCTGTAGGGCATCTCAAACTTCTTGCCCCCAGGTGTAATTCTACACTTTGCTGTCATCTTCATCTTATTAAATGGGTTCAACATCTGCCTTCTTTCTTTGGCCATATTTTAGAAGGCATCTACATTTTGTCATTTCCTAGATCCAATCTACTGGTCTAGCTCCAAAAT
Organism: Cacajao melanocephalus; assembly: GCA_963573385.1. NCBI lineage: Eukaryota > Metazoa > Chordata > Mammalia > Primates > Pitheciidae > Cacajao > Cacajao melanocephalus. The sequence goes on along the minus strand of CAUYLG010061666.1, from coordinate 20,473 downwards.
ATTTCCAAAATTATTCACCTATGTATAAATATTTAGCCCTTTTCATATGATTTTTTAATGTAGCATAATTTTTGGAGGTCCAATCATTGCAGCATACATTAGTATTTTCCTTTTTATTGCTGAGTAGTGTTCTGATCTATAAATAGATAACTTCTGTTTACTCATTTGGTTGATGGGCATTTAGACTGTTTTTACTTTTTGGCTGTCAACAGTAAGGCTGCTGTCAACATTTGCATATAAGCCCTTTCTCTTTTCGAGGGTAGATTCTTAACAGTAGAATTCCTTGGGTGCATAACAAGTGTATGTTTAACTTATTAAGAAACTGTTCTCCAAAGTAGCTAGGCTGTTTTACATCCCCACCAGCAATGTATGACCTACATTCTCACCAACGTTGTTATTTCTGTCTGATTCCAATTAGTTTTGCTTTATAAATTTGAAGTAAATGAGTTATAATGGAAACCATCAATTCACATACCAAATGAATGTGAATGTCTTGTGTCATTGTGTTTCTAGTAAGTTAAAGAATTTTAAAAAGTGATCATTAATGGATAAAAGGAAATTACAAATGGCTAGGTTGTAAGCAAGGGCAACCATTTCGCAGCATAGCAAGTCAACTAAATCTTTCAGATCCAATGCAGTTTGCTCATTAAATTAAGAGAAAATGAACCTGCTTCATTGTTGGAACCACATGAATAGCTGGGTAGGTTTTCCAATAATCAAATGGTCCATCAGTGGTCATACATCATAGATGGGGTTGAAATTAACCATTGCAGAAAGCGTAACATTAAATACATGAAGCCAGCAATACAAAATAATAGCAAACATTAACACCAGTAATCATAGAAAACTACACTCCTGAGATATTTCATTAGCATCCAGGGAATAGGGAACTGTAGAATACTTGCTCAAAGTAGAAAAAATACTGTAATGAAATGATTATCTGGGAAGTCATCAATTGTAGAACAAAGTAAGATTTCAAAATTATGGTTCAAAAATTTAAACAATTCACAATTAAATACAGCTATTAGATATGTAGTTGTAAGACTACCAGACCTTTTGTCATTAAAAATGGAATTATACCTTAATATCTGAAAAACAGTAATAGCTAGTTACCAGGTAATATACTCATCAATGTGTTTAATATTTTAAGTTAATCATTAGCTTGAATTTGAATTGAGGTCATTTTAAATCTTAGAATAATTGATAGGTCCAAATTAATTTCTACTCTAACTTTAAAATATCTGGAATCTAAACAGTATGCCTAAAGCAGAAAACCACTGGATGCTAAATCCTGCTAGGAGATTTAGGAAACACATTTTGTTCAGAATGATGATAAACAAGAACATCAGGGTCTTCCAATAACCATAACGCACACAAATTATATAATAGAGATGTTAACTTTCTTACTGTAGGTAAACAATGTAAGAGAAAGTAAAAGTTTGTTTTCTTTTTATTTGGGAATACGATACACAAAATTCAGGAGCATGATATGTGAATAAAAGTTATTTTTTGGCAGAGGATAATTAAAGAGATCAATAATAACCCCTTTCACCTTGAGATTTAAAAGAGAACAAAATGAGTTTCACATCTTTTTTGTATTTCTTGTGTAATTGTCTCCCCATCATGCTTTATCATCCTCCTAATGTACAATAAATATGTATTTTAGGATATAAATGTAACAGTTTTAAAGGCCTACCATATTCTAAAAGGCAAATACTTACATCGATAATAAATTCACAGAATTTTTTGCTGAAAAAGATTGAAAACTCAGAAAACAGAATTACTATAATTGTAACTATCTCAGAAAGTGTTAAATGATGCAGATACTTCTTAATTCAATCGAACACCATTGTGACATTTCTGACAACCCAAATGGTTTCTTAAGTAACTATAATGTCTACTGTTCCTTCTCAACAAGGACTTACTTTGTTCCTGGATACTGTTGCTAAATGCTTTACATTATCTTTTTTTAAAAAATTCAAACATTTATTTTAGATTCATGGGGTACATGTGCAGGTTTTTAACATAGGTAAGTTGTATGTCACAGGAGCTTGGTAGACAGACCATTTCATCATCCAGATAAAGAGCATAGTTCCCAATAGGTAGTTTTTGAATCCTTACATTCCCATTCTTCACCCTCAAATAGACTCCTGTACTTTCTGTTCCCTTCTTTGTGTCCATGTGTACTCAAAGTTTAGCTACCACTTACTTCAGAGAACATGTGGTAATTGTCTGTTCCTGCATTAGTTCACTTAGGATAATGGCCTCCCGCTCCATTCCATGTCCCTGCAAAGCACATGATTTTGTTTTTATGGCTGCCTAGTATTCCATGGTATATTTGTGCCACAATTTCTTTAATCCCCCATTGATGGGCATCTAGCTTGGTGCCATGTCTTTGGTATTGTGAATAGTACTGTGATGAACATACGCATGTATGTGGCTTTATGGTAGAATGATTGATACTCCTTTGGCGATGTATGGTTGAATGGGAGTTCTGTTTTAAGTTCTTAGAGAAGGTTCCAAAGTGCTTTCCACAGCGACAACTTTACATTCCTACCGGCAATATACAAGCATTATCTTTTTATTCACAACCTCACCAGCAAATATTTTTTGGATTTTTATTAATAGCCATTCTGACAAATGAAAGATGATACTTCATTGTGGTTTTGATTTGCATTTCTCTATTAGGGATATTGAGTATTTTCATATATTAACCGTATGTATGTCTTTTGAAATGTGGCTGTTCACATCCTTTGCCCATTTTTTAAAAATGCTGTTTGGTTTTTGCTTGTTAATTGAAGTTTCTTAGATTCTGGATATGAAATTTTTGTCAGATACATAATGTTTTGTCTCATTCTGCAAGTTGTATGTTTATTGATAGTTTATTTTGTTGGGCAGAGCTCTTTAATTAAGTCTATTTGCCCATTTTTTGTTGTTGTTGTTGGAATTGCTTTTGGAGTCTAGTCATGAAATCTTTGCTAAGCCCTATGTCTGGAATAATATATCCTAAGTGTTATTCTAGGGATTTTATAGTTTTAGGTTTTGCATCTAAGTCTTTAATCCATATTGAGTTAATTTTTGTAAACAGTGTAAGGAAGGGGTCCAATTTCAGTTTTCTGCATATGGCTTAGCCAGTTATCGCAGCACTATTTATTGAATAAGTAGTACTTTCCCTATTACTTGTTTCTGTTGACTTGTCAAAGATCATATGGATGGAGTCATGTAGCTTTTTTTTCTGGAGTCTCTAACCTATTGCATTGGTCTATGTGTCTGGTTTTGGTAATAATGCCTTGCTATTTCTGTTACTATAGCCTTGTATAGTTTAAAGATGGGTAGTACAATGCTTCTGGCTTGGTTTTTTGTTTTGTTTTGTTTTTTTCCTAAGATTGCTCTGACTATTCAGCTTCTTTTTAAAATTTATAAGTTGCTTTGGGACAGTATGACCATTTTCCCAACAGCTAGTTTTTCTGTTTGTGAGCGCTGAATTTTTTTCCGTTTGTTGGCATCATCTATGTTTGTTTGTTTTTTTTTTTAAGTGTTTTTAGATTACTGTTGCAGAGATCTTTCACCTCTCAGGTTAGCTGAGTTCCTAAACATTTTATTCTTTTTTGGCTATTGTTATTGAGTTTGTGTTCTTCATTTTGTTGTCAGCTTAGATGTTGTCATGGTATAGAAATGCTACTGATTTTTATATATTGGTTTTTGTATCCTGAAACTTCACAGAAGTTATTTTTCAAATCTAGGATTTCTTGGGGAAGAGACTACGGAGTTTTCTCCATAGAAAACCATACCTGTGAAAAGAGAGTTAACTTCCTCTCTTGATATTTGGGTACTTTTTCTTTCTTTCTCTTGTCTGATTGCTCTAGCTAGGACTTCTAGTACTAAACTGAGTAAGAGTGGTGAGAGCAGGTGTACTTGTCTTGTTGCAGTTATCCAGGGAAATGCTTATTTCGTATGATGTTGGCTGTGGGTTTGTTATAGATGGCTCTTATTATTTTGAAGAATGATCTTTGAATGTCTAGTTTATTGAGGGTTTTTAACATCAAGGGATGTTGAATTTTATTAAAAGCCTTTTCTGAGTCTATTGAGATAATCGTGGATTTTGTCTTCATTTTATGCGATGAAACATTTATGGACTTGAATATATTGAATTAACTTTGTATCCTAGGATTAAAGCCTACTTAATTATGGTGGATTAGCTTTTTTATATACTGCTGGATTCGGTTTGCTGGTATTTTTGAGGATTTTTCCATCTACTCATCAGGCGTATTATTCTGAAGATCTCTTTTTTTTGTCTCTGCCAGGTGTTGGTATCAGAATGATGCTGGCCACATAGAAGGGGTCCCTATTTCTCAGTTTTTTGGAATAGTTTCAGTAGGATTCATACCAGCTGTTCCTTACACATTTGGTAAAATTCAGCTGTGAATCTGGTCCAGGGCTTTTTCTGGTTGTTAGGCCTTTTATTCCTAATTCAAATGGAGAACTCGTTATTGGTCTGTTCCGGATTTCAGTTTAATTCTGGCCCAAACTTGGGAGGCTCTATGTTTTCAGGAATGTATCCATTTCTTTTAGGTTTTCTAGTTTGTATGCATAAAGGTGTTTCTCATACTCTGAGGGTTTTTTTTCTTTTTTTGTACTTACTTGGGGTCAATGGTAATGTTCCCCTTCGTCATTTCTGGTTGTAGTTTTGTATCTTCTCTTTTATTAGTCTAGCTAGTTGTCTATCAATCTTATCCTTTAAAAGACTTTGTATGATTTCTTTGCATCTCAATTTCATTCAATTTAGCTCTGATTCTGGTTATGCCTTTTCATCTGCTAGTTTTGAAGAGCTGGAGTTGGTTTGCTCTTGTTTTCCTTTAGCTATGATGTTAGGTTGTTAATGTGATCTTTGTTTTTTGACATGGGTGTTAAATGCTGTCAGCTTTCCTCCTAATACTGCTTTAGTGTCTCAGAGATTCTCTTCTTTTGTATTTTTTTCATTATTGTCAAAGAATGTCTTGATTTCTGCCTTAATTTCATTGTATATCCAAAAGTCATTCTGGAAAAGGTTATTTCCATGTAATTGTATGGTTTTGAGAGATCGTCCTAATATTTATTTCTACTTCTATTGCACTGTGATCCTAGAATGTGGTTGGTGTGATTTCGCTTTAATTTGCTAATAATTGTTTCATGGTCAGTTTTGAAGAAAGTACCATCTGCAGATGAGAACAATGCATATTTTGTTTTTGAGTGGAGTGTTCTGTAGATGCCTGTTGGTCTATTTGGTCAAGAGTTGCATTTAGGTCCCTAAAATCTTTGTTATTTTTTGCCTCTATTCTCTAATACTGCCAGTGGAGTGTTGAGGTCTCCCATTATTGTGTGATGAAGTGTTTTTGTAGGTCTGTAAGAACTTTATGAATCTGGGTGCTCTGATGCTGTGTGCATATATATTTATATTAAGTCTTGTTGAATTGAACCATTTATTATGAAATATTCTTTGTCTTTTTTGATCACTGTTGGTTTAAAGTCTGCTTTGTCTGAAATTAGAATAAAAACACTTGCTCTTTTGTATTCTCTTCCTTTATACTTTCTTAATCCCTTTGCTTTGAGCCTATGGGTTTCATTACATTTGAGATGGTTCTCTTAAACAGTATACAGTTGGGTCTTCTTTGTTTCCATTTTTATTTTTATTATACTTTAAGTTCGGGGATACAGGTGCAGAATATGCAGGTTTGTTACATAGTTATACAAGTGCCATTGTAGTTTGTTGCATCCATCACCCTGTCATCTACATTAGGTATTTCTCCTATTGCTATCCCTCCCTAGCCCCCAACCCTTTGACAGGCCCCAGTGTGTGATGTTCCCTTCCCTGTGCCCATGTGTTCTCAGTGTTCAACTTCCACCTAAAAGTGGTAACAAGCAGTGTTGGGTTTTCTATTCTTGTGTTAGTTTGCTGAGAATGATGATTTCCAGCTTCATGTCCCTGCAAAGGACATGAACTCATCCTTCTTTATGGCTGCATAGTATTCTATGGTATGTATGTGCCAGATTTTCTTAATCCAGTCTATCATTGATGGCCATTTGGGTTGATTCTAAGTCTTTGCTATTGTGACCAGTGCCATAAACATACATGTACCTGTGTCTATTATAGAATGACTTATAACCCTTTGGGCATATACCCAGTGATGGGACTCCTGGGTCAAATGGTGTTTCTAGTTCTAGATCCTTGAGGAATTGCCACAGTCATCCACAATGGTTTGCTTCTTTATCAAACTTTCCACTCTATGCCTTTTAATTGGAGTGTTTAGCTTATATACATTCAAGATTGATAAATGAGGATTTGATCCTATCATTTTGTTAATTGGTTGTAATGTAGACTTAATTTTGCATTTGCTTCATAAATTCAAAGGTCAATGTACTTCACTGTGTTTTTGTGTTGGCCACTAATGGTCTTTTGTTTGATCTTCTGTTTGCATGTTTAGCACTTTTAAGTACCTCTTGTAAGGCAGGTCTGGTGGTAACAAATTCCCTTAGCATTTTATTATCTGAAAAGGATTTTATATCTCCTTTGCTTATGAAGCTTGTTTTAGCTTGATATGAAATTTTTAGTTGAAATTTTTCTCTAAGGATGCTGAGCACAGGCCCCCAGTCTCTTCTGGCTTGTAGAATTTCTGCGGAAACGGTACACTGGTAACCTGATGAGGTTTTTTTTGTAGGTGACCTACCTCTTCTCTTTAGCTGCCTTTAATATTTTTTTCTTCCGCATTTTCCTTAGAGAATCTCATGACTATATGTCTTGGGGATGGTCCTCCAACATAGCATCTCACAGGGGTTTTCTAAATTTCCTGAATCTGAATGTTGACTTCTAAAACAAGATGGGGGAAATTTTCATGGACAGTATCTTCAAATCGGTTTTCCAAGTTGCTTGCACTCTCTCCCTCTTTTGTGGACATAAATGATGTATATATTTGGCCTATGTTACATAATCCTGTGTTTCTTGGTAGTTCTTGTTTTATTCTTTGAATGAATTGATTCAAGGAACTGGTATTCAAACTCTTAAGATTATTTTCTCAGCTTGGTCTATTCTGCTGTTAATATTTCCAACTGTTAGGACAACATATTAGCTGTGCATGGTGGCACACACCTGTAGTCTTAGCTACTCCAAAGGCTGGGGTGGCAGGATCACCTGAGCACAAGGCGTCCAGACTCACTGAGCCAAGATTGTACCACTGTACTCCAGCCTGGACAACAGAGTGAGACTGTCTCAAAAAAAGGAAGAAAGAAATTATTGTAGTGAGTTTTTCAGTTTTATCAGATCAGTTTGGTTCTTGGTTAAAATGACCATTTTTTTTTAAAGTTGTTGTTTCATTTTATTGGATTCCTTAGATTCCTTGGTTTGGGTTTCAATTTTGCCCTGAAACTGAATCTTAATTGCTATCTAGATTAGTTTTATGCCTGTCATTTCAGCCATTTCAGCCTGGTTAGGAACCATTGCTGGGGAACTAGAGTTCCTTTGGAGGTAAGCAGATTCTCTGGCTCTTACAGGTGCACAGTTCTTACGCTGGTTCATTCTCATGTGGGTTGTTTCTTTATTCTCTGAAGTTGCTGTCCTTTTAAATAGGGATTTTTCCTTTTGTACTTTCTCTCCTTGAGGGTTTGACTGTGGCATAAGTTGGGTTCAGTTAACTGACTTCATTTCTGGATGATTTCAGGGGGGCAAAGCTCAGCTCAGCAGTCCTGGGCAACATGCTCTAACACTGGAGAACTGAAACAGAGCCATTGGTTTCATTTTCTGGTCCTTGAAGTTTAGCACCTGCTGTGCTGGATGGCCTAAGGGGTTCCCAGTCTGCTAGCAAGAACACACTGATCGGGGGTGCTGGCAGAAACACTTCATCACTGTGTTGCCTGTGGGACCTGTGCTCACATACACACACCAGCAGCATCAGGGTGGCAGCATCTGCAAATGCATGTTTATAGCAGTGGTGGCATACATTGCCTAGTGTAATCTCTCCTAACATTCCACCAATAAATATATATACTATCTTTTTACAGATAACACAACAGATTTACAAAGGTTAACTATTTTGATTCAAAGTGCAAAATCTTGGATTTGAATCTTGGCATGTCTAATTATGTAACTTGGTGTTAGAGCTTGTATACTATTCTATGTTTTTCCTAACTCATTATTGGAAAAGATTAAAGATGGAACATATAGGCAGTAAATGACTTCATATCCAGTGTCCTCAGGGAAGCCAAGATCACATAGACCTATGCTCTCCTAAAAGCAACTCATTTTGGGAACACATTATTGGAACAGCATCCATAATAGTGTGATTCAAAGTAGAAAAGAGAACAGAGACTAAGGACATACAGTAACAAGTTAGTATGATTGGATATTTGGATAGCATATTCTCTGAAAAGTAGTTGCATCTTTCGTGTGCTTTTGGATGAAATTTCCTTCCTCTTTCTAATGTATGGGGACCTACACATATCAGCGGGGTGGTTAACATGGAGCTACTTACATATTACCACTCAAATTTAGGTCATAGCTGTCATAGATTCTACTAATGATTTGCATTTCTGTAAGAAAACTGTCAGGTGCTATGAAGTATGAAAGGTATATAAACCCCAAGAATTCACACTGAGAGACAAATATTTCACTCCAATCCTCTGATTGAACCTACAACACTAAGGGAGACTGGAATATATGTATATGTGTATGTATATATATGTATGTATATATGTACACATATACTGTAGGCAAGTTGGATTAAACGTATATGCACATATATGTATATTTAATATATATATACACATACATGTTTAACTTGCCTACAGTAAATCCACATCTTGTCTGAGAAAGGGTCAAACATAAACTCTTGGGATAGTGTCCAATATGTATATAATAGAAAACAAGCAGAGTATAAGTACATCAGAGTAGCATGCTAGTTCCCAGACTCATTCCCAGAAGACTTTAGATGTCACTGTCAAAGTTGCCATTGCATGCTCATTTTCCTAGAAATCATGATATGGGTATATTAGTGTTGACGGCTCTTCCAAACTTCACCCATGGAAACCTACATTTGAGGTGTAAATAAACTAATGAAGAGATTCAAATCCCCATGCATCTTTCTGGTCCACCATCACCTTTCTGAGGTTTATGATAAACATATACAGTGAAGGTAAAATCAGATTCTGGGAATACTGTGAATTTTTAAAAACAATTTTTCAGCAAGGTATTAGCTGGGGTAATCTTATGTGGTACTTCCACTTTGGGTTAACTTGATTTTGTGGGGTGTCTTTGATAAATACAAAGGGCAGTTGGAAATTGGGCAGGAGTTTCCATCCTTTGGCAAAAAAATCAATCATGTGGCAGTCACACCATAAAGTGTAGTGACAGGCCTATCGCAGATCTTCACTCAGGAAAGCTTCCAGAAAATCTGAGGTCCTGGATGAGGAAAAGGAACTAAAAAATAGGTCTAAGATTTCATTTCTACAGAATCCTGGCAGGTAGTATTACAGACACAGTTTTAAAATGATTAGAGAAGTTATTACAACATTTGCTCTATAATATCTTGAAAAACTTTTCTAATAAAGATAACTCGTTAAATGCCAAAAACACATTAAAATGTGTAGTGTTTCAAGGAAAAGCACTGAAACTCAGCACTAGAAGCAGTTATTCAAAGTTCTTTAGTTATTGTGATCATAGGCACAAAAGCAATTAGATAAAAAAACACTGGAGCTCCTTTCAGAGCATGACAAAATTAAAGTCTCTGATTTGCATCTGAATATCATTTATGGAATTCTAATGTTTTCAAGAAAGTGTTCCTTGAAGAGGGAATAAATAGATACAAATTGGCATATGGGATATTGGCATATAGGTACATAGATCAGTTGTGATCTATATAACTATTCAGTTCCTGATCAGTGGTGAAATAAGTGAAAATCATAATTCTTTTCTGATTTTAGGTATAATTTGTGATTAAAGGGGAGGTTCATTTTCGGGTGTATGCTTTAACGTAAACCCTTTACAAAGCAATGCTAATATTAAGGTACGAATTCTGTCATGCCCTCCTTAGGATTATACAGTTGAAGGATGATGGTTAAAGACAGCTTTTGAATATATTACATAAATATTGTTGCAGATAATTTAAATGGTAGTTGACTCTCAATATGACTTGTGGACTTTTTACCATTCAGTTTTTCCAAAGACAGAACTATAACTGTCCAATCACAACTGAGCAGATAGCTGCTTAGATAATATTAACAGTATCACTGGTATAAAAATAAATGTAAGATGGAAGTGTCAAGAATGCATTCCTCCCATTAACCTTTGTCTTGGAAATGTGTCTAGTCCCTTGTATTTCTGGGCATGTACTTGGACTTCAGGCAGCTAATACTCTTGTTCTGAGAAAAAGTGTATATTCTTAAATGTGCAAGTGTGTGCACACACATCTTAATGACAAAATGGGGAAGTAGAAGAAGCTACTTGCCAAAAAGTTACACCGTACTTTGATATCTGTAAGACAAGCAATGGGTACTACTAGCCTGGCTGTCAAGAAAGACAAGTCTTAAAAGGTTGCTGTTCTCCAACACTCGTCAATCATTTTCTAGACATTGTTTTAGGGGAAATAGGCAAGTAAAGTTAGGGATGAGGTGGTCACATCGAAAACGAAGTGTACCAGATTCTTGCCTTTGACTGATTCCTGGCAAACAATGTCATCTTAAAATGCAAAGCCATTTTCCTTAACCATTTTCTTATGTTATACAACATAAATGTTAATGTGAAAGTCCAAATGTTTTGCCCCTCCAAACTTTATTATGTAAATGAGTCATCTTGGTGTTTGTATGAAGTCTAGATATCAAGCTTCTGTGAGTTCTGGACATTATTTCTTTTAAAAGACAGGGTCTCGCCATGTTTCCCAGGCTGGTCTGGAACTCATAGGCGCAGGCAATCGTCCCACCTTTGCCTCCCAAATTGTTGGGTACACAGGTGTGAGCCAAAGTATCCAGCCCAGGTCTGACCATATTTATTCTCTAACTTCAAAATCTTTCTGTTCCCAAATAATTTATGGTCTATCAACATTCACAAAATAAATAGAATAGCCCTTCACATACAATGCACTTTTTTATTTAGGGTCTAAAATGAGATGAGTGAAGAGTTCTTTTCATTTTGTTCAATGGCTTTTATTTATTTAGTCCTAACCATCTCAACATCAAAACACACAAGCACAAACACACATTTCTACTTCAATACATCTCTGCTGTTTCTCCCTATTTATTACTTTTCTCCTTTTCCCATTTGGTTTGTAGGGTCTGATGGCAAAGCAGGAGGAGGAGGTGAGGGCTATTCAGTAAACCCCCAATATCAGCTTCCTAGACCTGGCTTCAATATAGATGTTTTTTTTTCCCAAAATGGCTAAACACACACACACTCTGATATCTCTTAACAATTCCTCCCCTTTCAGAGTTATTCTTAAAATACAAAGGCCAACACAATTTATTTTAAAACTAATATCTATTTATTGTCTCTTTGGCCCACCACAATATGAATCATAAAATCTGAGGTGATTGCTTTTGTGAAAAGTATATGACACACATTTATTGTTGAAAAATAATCTGATTTTTCTCAGACAAAACCAGAATAAATTCAATGAGTATCTGAGAAAATAAGAACAAAAACTTTATATTCATTTATAAACTAGACAGAAAAAGATAAGCAATGGGATAAAACTTTTTTTTTTTTAACCTGAAGACTTCCCCCACCTCCAATCCCTAGGAAATATTTTAAATAGTCCCTCTGATTTTTAAAAAGAAAATAAGCCATTTCATCTTTTTTTCCCCCTTAATTTCAGAATGTCTGCGGTCTCATTAGCTCTGTTTTTGGTGTTCTATTTTTAAAGATGTGATGAAAACTATTTCACATCTTTAACATGTGGTAGTGCAGAAATAACGGTCTCTGCACCCCAGATAATTTAAAATGGAAATCCCAGCGGCAGTACTGGGAGTGATAAAGAGAAGCCATATGCACAGACATACTCTCTTGAGCCCCAGCAAACTTGTCAGAGTCTTAAAGCACTGGAGGTAGAATTTCCTCTGGTAAAGCAATGTTTTGGTTTGACTCTATCTAATTTTATTCTATGCCAATGGAGGAGAAACCACGAAAAAAATATGGGTCTACTGGATTTTGACAGCTCCCTGTAATTCTGATGGGTTGGCTTTAGAAAAACAACTTCATCTCCCTAAAAACTAACATTTAACTTAAATACATTTCCATAGTAAAAGAACATAAGGGTGAATCTCTCTAATGGCTTCTGAGGGGTTCATTAAGCTGATGACTTGTGATCATAGGCACACAAGCAATTAGGTAAAATCCTTGTCAGCAGCAGTTACCTATGTCACAGGTGACATTGCCACACAGAGGACACACGAATGACCTGAGATTCTCCAGGACATTGTTGCTCTGAGGAATAAGGAGCTCAAATCATAGTTCGGCTTTCTGTTGGATTTTCCAGCTAATGCTAACCAGAAATTTCAGGCAGGAACAGGGGCTAGGCAGAGGAAGTAGTCACATTTTAAAGTAATAGTGTTTACTTTTTTAATCCCTTGCAGTAACCCCACATCTCTATGGTAGGACCCATCTTAGGCACCCATCATCCTGAGTTCCTCCACCCAATGTTCTGGCACTTCCACAATGCTTCTTGTCTCCCTGGATACCTCAATCCCCTTTCTGTCCTCCTCCTTCCCTGACAATAATCCAGGCTCAACTTCCCAAATACATGTGCAGCTTCTACATCATCAATCTTACATTAAAATACTATTTATTCCCCTAAATATACGCAAAGCTATCAACTTGCTAATATTCCTTGAAGGTGGGGTTATCTCATCTATTTATCCCCAGGATTTAGAATGGTATCTGATGATCACTACTTAATAAATAAAACATTGAATAAATAATTTTTCAAATATTCCATAGTTAATGAAAATCTCTGAAAGCCTTGAACCATTGAGAGGCCAATACATTCCTCCAGTCATCCAGTGATAATGCCCTGAACCAGTTTAGTGTGATTCAAAATAAAAAAGATTGAAGATACAGTTTTGAATATTACTTGATGAGACAGGAAAGAAAGGGCTGAAAATAGTGATAGTATCACTGAGCTGTGAATGTTGAGGGAATCAAAAGAGGATAAACAGAGTGACCATAATCGAATTAAACCTGAATGCCATTCAAAACCACATCACATTGTTGTACCATTTGTATCCTAATTTATGCACTAGTCCTCTAGGAACGTACTCTGTTGCACATAATTTCTCACTGGATTTTGCCCTTTGGGTTCAGGAGCTAAATGAAGCTTAGCTTAGCAACCTGCCCAACTTACTGCAAAGGGCTACTAGGAGTGGGTAGCAAAGCTTTGTGCAGCAAGTTAAGAGCATTGAAATCATGAGGAGGCTTTGGTGATGGTTGGCCCAGGAGTCCTGACTTTCATAAACATGGCTGATTTTGGAACCCAGGCCTGGAACTCAAAGAGGAGGAGTGAGGCAAATGTGATGATTCTAATACTTTCTTTCTGTTTCTGATCTAAACACTGGTCGCTGGCAAACATACACATGAAATGATTTTTCCACGAGCACACCTGCTATCACAGTAGCTCCCTGACCCCAATGATCCGATCACCTTCAAAGATGTGAACCCATCAGCCACACAGCGCACCTTCACTGATGTGGTATTGTGTACACCCATAAATATAGGTCACATCTAACTCTTAATCAAAGATAAAAGCAAATAGGAAAGAAAAGCTCTAGATTTTGCAGGATCTGCCTTCAGATCAGCACCACAGATTATTTCCTGGAAGGTATCAGTTAAGAGTTCTCCTTTTATCTCTGTGCTTAGTTCTTCTCGTTACCTTCTTCAAAGGATGTGGTAACATTCATCTCAAGCTTTTCTGTCAACCTGCTTTAAGAGAAAAAGGACAGCTGAGTTAGTGCTAAATTGACTCAAGTTTAGGCCCCAGTCAAACATAACAGTTGTTCTTGAAAATTTAATTTCTAAAGCAGCAGGTTTCTGGGCAAGACATCTCTTACTCTAAAGTGGATTCCCATATGTGATTCTTGTGTTTGGCCTTCAATTATTTGCTCTGGAAGCCTCGATTTGTGGAGAATGATAATTGATGTCATGCAATTCACAGAACCTCAAGCTTATCTTAAAATGGTTTACAACAAAACATCTTTACATGTATTTTTTTTCTGTAAGGATACATGTACCAAACAGATTCCTACTCACAATGTAAAAGCACAAAAAGTAGAAGTAGATGAAAATGTTGTAAGTTTAGATGGGATTATCTTAGTCTAATATGATTCTGAGAATTATTTTCAGGTAGAATCTTTAATATTTATAATTTGATTAAGGAGAACATGTCTGTTCTTTAAAAGTTATTTTCTGGTGCTAAATTTTAGGATAGTCGACAATGGAAGGCCTACAATGACCACATGTTACTGTACATCCCATTACAGAAGGGGGAGAAAACCAGCAGATGAAGGGAATTTGAAAGTGAGGGAGACCTGAGTTCTTCAAATTGGGGTTGATGGAGGACTTACCATATTCATTATTAGAATATGTTCTTCCTTTGCCATTTGCATTCCTATTTTTCACCCAGAAATGTGCTGTGCTGAATATAAAATAGAATGTGAAAGAGAAATTTTTGTTCTGAGTAACTAAAAGAAATTATCAAAGAACAAGTGTAGCCAGAGGGTTTTGCTATTGTACTTTCACTTCTCAGCAAGGAACCCATGTTGAATGTCCTTCCTTTTTCCCACTTAAGGGATCGTGAATGATTTAAATCTTGGCAATACAAAAAATAGCAATTATAAAACATTGAAAGGAGAAATGTAGGTTAATAAATACTTTGTGATCAGTGACATAAAATACATCCAGTTTTTATTTCACTGTAAACAGCTTCTCATTCAGGGACATTTCTTTGAATGGGTCACAAATTATGTTACAACATACATGTGTTACAGGTTGTTTTAGGCTACCTGTTAACTGCTAATCAGGTTGCTCAGAAAAGTTAACTGATAAAAAGAAAGCACATTCTAACAGGATTACATCTATGATGTTTTAGTCTAGATCCAGGTAGTATTGCCTCCTGTGAATCCATTCACATTCTTTTAATTAAGATCAATTTCTAAAGAGAATCTAGTTAATTACAATGAGTATTATCTTTATAGCTTTCCTATAAACAAAATCTGGTTGTAAATAAACATACTTACTCTGGCTCTGAGGCACATTTCATTATAATGTTTAAAAAAAAGTAAAAACAAGCATAGAATTGTTTTAATATGCATCTTGAATCAGGGTACACTGTTTGGAAATAAAGTTGACAGCAAAAAGAAATCTGAACTCTTAGGCTAGAGAGTGAATGTTTTGCAGTAGCAGCACTTGCATCTTGCTAGCATCCATTCACATATGTGAAAGCAAAGCTTATGGACAAATAGGCAAATTTTTAAACAAACTCTCATTCAGTATTCTAGTGTTGTGTTTAATTTTACTTTAAGGGTAGTTTTTTCTTTTGGTTTTCCCTCTTGGGATAAAATTAGCTGGGAACTTGGCAGTATTTTCATGGTTTGAAGTTTTATCCTTGTTTATTCGTTGTACTTACTGCTGTGGTGGTGGTTCCAGTCTAGATTTCTCCCTGGAGGGGGAATAAGAAATAAGCAAACCAAACAAGCTGGTAAATAAGTATACATCAGAGACTTAACTAAGGATAAGTGAGCATACAGAATAAACTCTGTATTATGAGAGAATGTTTCCAGCAAAGTGTTAAGCCATAGGAGGCCTTAGATAAAAACTATTGACATCTTTCTTAGTATATTCCTAGAAGGAAGTATAAGGTCAACAGATTGATGATATGTACAAAATTGTTCAGTGAAACACATGGTTTTAGCTTTACATTTTCTTTCTACCAGTTTACACATGGGTATGAAAATGCTAACCAACATTTGTGTATCAAACCTATGCTTTTAAAAGCATTATGAAAGCTTTGCAGAGGCTCCATTTTGGTGCAGGCAGATGAAATGAGGAATAAAGTGAGTCTCCAGCAGTAGCAAACAGCAGGAAATGCTGTTCTCATACTCGTCAAAACTTTCCTTGTGCTTCACCCATTTGGGTAATCGATCTATAGTGACATGCTATTTATTACATGATACCTTTCTTGGCTGGAACTCTGAAGTCCCTGGGACATTTTTATGAAGTCTCAGTGGTATTTTGAGTACAGACTAGTTCAAAGTGGAGAAAAAATAAGAAAGCTTTAACCTACTCTTTTTACCTTTGCATGTAAAAACTTAAAAATGCTCAAAGATCAAACAGAAAATTTCTACTTAGTCCTCCGTCATAGAAAGGGTGAGAGTTTTGATGTACATTATTGTAGTCACCAGTAGTTTTGGATAAGACCTCTTCAAGTGACCACAACTAGACTGCAAACATTCATGAAGACGACATAAATTGTAGTGGGTACAAGTGGGTCAGCCCTTATTGTCAGCTTTTTAGAGCATTTGGTACAAATCTGTTCTAGAAATATCGGTCAGAAAGAAGTCACAGAGGTGTGGCACAATATCCCACCCCAGGTTCTATAATGAAAACACCTTGGAATGGATTCTGTCCACTTTGATTTACCTTTTGACATTTCAATGACTGCTTCCCAGCAATAAAATTGTGAGTAAAGTATACGTTTCCATGAATTCTAGACCCTTGTCTTCCCAGGTTTCCCATGTAAAAGAGTCCTTTGCTATATTCCTTTCTGCAATCTTTTTCTTAATAAGAGACTTGAAAGACCACCACATTTTGTTACCCTTTTCCCCTATTGAAATACCATTTGATAGTTTTCCCTTTTACCTCAGAGCTTAAGCACATATTGATGCTTGAACAATGTTTAAAACTTCTAGATGTCTGTGGAATGTGTTTATCTAGTAACTGCTGTTTGTATCACCATAAATGATAAGCACATTCCATAAACAGCATCTACTAGAATTCTCAAACATTGCAGTTACCCAGGCCTTACCATTTTGGTGCAAGGCACACTGTGGCAGGACTCAAAGGTGTTCACATGGTGAGCCCCGCAACCATTATATATATTATGTTACGTGAAAAAAGGAACCCAGCACATATAATTAAGGTTATAGATCTAAATACCCTTAAAACAGGGAGATTATCCTGGACTATCTTGGTGGAAAAAGTGTAATCATATTAGCTTCTAAAAGCAGAGGAAATTTATCCAGCTGTAGTCTGAGAGATGGCGCAGAAGAGCAACGGTGATTTAAAGCATAAGAGAGGGCCTTCACTCATCCATTACCAGTGGAAGCTACATGGAAAGATTAAGAAGGGATGTGGCCAGAAGTAAAAGGAACTTCTGCAATGCAGAGGAGTGAATTTGTCCAATGACTTGAATGAACATGTAAACTATTAATAGAGCTTCCAGAAAAAAATGCAACCTAGCTGACTCCTCAATTTCAGCTTTGTGAGAATCTAAGTAGAGGACACAGTTGAGCCACATTGTCCCTGGGCTTGTAACTTACAGACCTGTGAGATAAGAGATTGTTGTTAAAGGCCACTAAAATTTGTCATAGAAAACTAATACACAGACCAGTCTCCAGCTGGCAGTGTCACATATTTTTCTCTTAAGCTTTCTGTGGCCACCAGACCCTATTCTGCCCTAGCAGGTTGTAAGGCATAATTATGTGCCAAGGAATTGATGGTAGATGAGGAGTCACAGGTGGTAGATACATACCTTGGCGCTCTCATATGCACACTGAGCTCTGTGTTTCTCATTAGTGCTCAGAGTTATCTGTCACGGCCAAACTCCAGTGGCCCATGGTACAACATACTTGGTAATATCCTTTCTGTAGGATTCCTTCCCTTCTCCATCCTACTTTCCTAATCTCTTCTGATATTTGTTGGCATCAATTTCCAAATGAACTACTTACACTTAAATCAGAGTCTCAAGGTCTGCTTTTGGGGCAACCCAAAGTAAGGCAGCAATATTCTTCCTATCTTGTCTCTTTTGGAAAATTGTATCAGCCAGTAATAAGAACGCTAATAGTAGCACTCTCTTTTTTTCCCCGTAGAATGTATGATTGATCTCCACTGTCACAAGCATTTTACACCCATCTAATTTAATCTTCTCAACAAAAGCAGAAGGTTGGAACTGGATTATCCACATTGCATGAACAAAAACTGAAGTTTAAGGATATTACGTAACTATCTCAAGATCTTGCATGTAATACAGAGATGTACATTATATCTAATTACAGAATTCATGTTCCTATATAAAGTGGTTTAACCTTCTGTGTCTCAGGGCATAAACTGAAGTGCTGTTAAGTCCACCGGAATCATTTTATGAAACTGATTCCCAACAGTTAATAGTGAAAAAACAGCTCTTCCTAAACAGAGTTTCATGGAACTCTGCACGAGAAATACTGCAATGGACCAAAAGTCTTTGGGGCTGTGCCATTTTTACTGCTGTATCCTTACCAGCTGGCACAGCTTTTGATACAACACCAGTGCATGTGTGCTGAACATATGGATGAATCTCTGCTCTTCACCATAAATTATAGTTCTCTTGCTTATGGACACTGGTTAGATCTCTATCGCTTCATTTTAATCAGCCTTTTATCTCTGCAGGCTCTAGTTAGGAAGTTGTTAAAAGGCTGCTTTGCCAGGCAGGTTACTTATATTTTCTGGGATGCCTAGGGCTGCCGTGAGGTGTATCTGCTGTTCCTGAACAGAGGCAGAGGAAAGATACAAGGGTGGCCAAGGATAAGACTCTGTGCTCCTTTTTGTGAAAAGTCTTCCTTCACTGGTGTCCTCTTCAGAGGCTATTCTGAAATGCTATTTTAAAGATGCTGGCTTAACATTTATATGCAGTATTTTACTCTTTTATATAATCTCATATAAAAAGCAGCCATAGATGGATAGTACAATTGGGGAAGATCAAGAAATGAAATTATTCACAATTAAAGATGTTGAACATATCTTATAATTTGTCCAGTTTCTCCTAGTTTATGGCTCATAGTAAACGCTAAAATGTACAAAAGAGTAGAGTTTGTTTTGTAAAAAATTGAAGAAATGATACTGCCTATACAAATTCATAACACCACACAGGGTATTTTTATAAGAAAATTACAATGATATTTATCTGTAGCCTTGAATGAACTGTTTTCTTTCCTAGAGACTCTATTGTAATTCCACCCCCACCCCAAAACAGACATGATAAATTATTGAAGAAGGTGGAAGGTAAGGTGCTATCTTTGACAATGAATAAAACAAACAACAAGTAGGAAAATCAAGAAGTTAGCTTAAACGAGAAAACTTTTATAAAACATCAAGCATAATGTTTGGCAATAGTAGAGACTTTACAAATGTGAGGTTTAATTCTATGAATTTTACAATGACATGATAATAGTTTAAGTAGTGATAGACATCCAGAGAAAATGTTAAACAACCTCTCAGAGCATGACTGCTAAGCCCCCAGAAACAGACTGACTTGCACAGAGGTCCATCTGCTATAGAAGCTTACTCAGCATTTAATTTTGACGCTTTGGAAGACTGACTTGACAGATGTATTAGTCAGCTCAGGTTGTTAAAACAAAGTATCATAGACTCGGTACTTAAATTTATTTTCGCACAGTTCTGGGGGCAGGAAGTCCAAGATCAGGATCCCAGGATGGTTGGATTCTAGGAATGGCTCTCTTCTTGACTTTTATATGGCTTCCTTCTGGCTATGTCCTTACATGGTAGAGAGATTGACAGAGAGAGCAGAGATTCTATAGTTTCTCTTCCTCCTCTTATAAGGCCACTAACCCCCTCGTGAGGACCCTACCCTCATGACCTAATCTAAACCTAATTACCTCCCAATAGCCCTGTCTCCAAATATAATCATATTGGAGGTTAGGGTTTCAATATATGAATTTTAGTGGGACCCAAACATTTGGTTCACAGTAATAGATTTTCTGTTCGTTTACCCATTTAAAGTGGATACTTTAAAACAGACACAGGGAGTCTTCCTCTGGATTTTTTTTTCTTTTGTCTTTATTTATTTTAATTAAACATATAAAGGTTAATAAACAGACATAGTCCAGAGTTAGTAGGTTGGTATCATAACATATATTAAAATAATGCTATGGGTTAATAGAAACAGCAAAGAACCAAAGAATTAAAATGCAAGCTATGTAAAATCTCAACTAAAACCCAAAAGTGTCTAATATAGTCATTCATTAGCTAACTAAAAGCCCAAAAAAGACAAGACACCCAATATAATAAAGTACTGCAAAACAATTGGCAATTTTCAGTTATCAAAATTACGGATTTTGCATTTTGTATCCTTTTCTCAATCAAGAAAAAAATTCTTTTTGAATGTTATATAACATACATATAAAACAAGATAGAAAAATACATTATAAACTTGTAACAATGGCTGTAAATACATTATCTTACATGTTTCTC
>CAUYLG010061664.1:0-26511 GCA_963573385.1 Cacajao melanocephalus | reverse complement strand
TGAGTGGACGTCCGGCTTGTTGGTGATGAAGTTTTTTTCTGTTTCTTAGTTTTCCTTCGGTGGACGCCCCTTCCCCACAGAGCAAGATTATTAATTTTATGTGTTAGGTTTCTACAGGATACACTTCAAATATTTAGTGCTTTCATATGCACTGACATCCAGATTTACTTAATGGAGACTCAGATTTCTTCTCATTGAATTTGTTTATCTTTCTCCATTTATTTTTGAGACAGAAGTCTCATTTTGTTGTCTAGAGTGGTCTTAAACTCCTAGACTCAAGTGATCCACCCACCTTGGTCTCCCAAGTAGCTAGGACTACAGGTGCATGCCACTTCGCCTGTCTCTCTTTATTTTAGAACCTCAAGTGTCCACTTTTTTAGAGAATCAAGTTAGGCCTGTTTGTGGTTGAACAGATAAGCATAAGAACAAAATGGTCTCCAAGGTGCAAGGCTTTAGATACAAGTTAGTTACATAAGAAGCTGCTGCCACACACATATCTTCCAAAAAATATATCTAGCTGAGTGGGTCTCATAACCCCATGGTGCATTCCTTCCAAAGCCCTTCACCTCTGCCCAGAGGCAGTAGGAGAGGAAGACTTCATCTCTGCTTCTTTCTTCTTTCTATGGATCAGTATATGCCAGCCAATGACGCCAGAAAAATAACAAGAGAAGATTTTTGAAGATGAAAAAATGTAATCATTTTGTTCTTACTCAAAGGGAATAAGAAGCAAAACTCCACGATGAACACCATATGTGTTTCCTTCTGCCGGAGCCCAGCTGTTCTTACGTCCCTTGGAGAGTGTTTTACTTCTCAAATGCAAATTCATTCCAGTTTATTCTGGTTTAATTGGTTAAACTCGGCATGCAGTCTTAGGATTTCCTTATGCATCATGTCCGGGAAGACTATATAGATTTTGTGTGGAATTTAAGGATTTCTTACACGAATAGCATGCTTCCTCTGCGGTTCTCTCAGGTCAATCTTCTCCAAATTGAAATTGTATGATTATCACTCTTACATTATCACTCTTAAGTTTCTCTTCTTTGTTATACACTCCATTCTGTGGCAAGGGCTAATCCCAAGCTCTACTGCAGAAAGATAAAAAGGTTAAAAAGATTAAATTGCTTTGAAGGGTTATTCATTACGAAACACAGTAGCTGAGGTACAGGTGGCCTGTGTCCATAATTTAAAGCAGTGGTCCCAAACCTTTTTGGCACCAGCAACCTGTTTCACAGAAGACAATTTTTCCATGGACAGGTAGGGAGGATGGTTTCAGGATGATTCAAGTGCATTACATTTATTATGCTATTTATTTCTATTATTATTACATTGTAATATATAATGAAATAATTATACAATTCGCCATAATGTAGAATCAGTGGGAGCCCTGAACTGATTTTCCTACAACTAGGTAGTCTCATCTGGGGGTGACAGGAGACAGTGGCAGATCATCAAGCATCAGATTCTCATAAACAGCAGGCAACCTAGATCCCTTGCATGCATAGTTCACAATACAGTTCACACTCCTATGAGAATCTAATGCTGCTGCTGATGTAACAAGGCGGGGAGCTCAAGTGATAATGTGAGCAATGGGGAGTGGCTGTAAATACAGATGAAGCTTTACTCACTAACCCACTACTCACCTCCTGCTGTATGGCCTGGTTCCTAACAGGCCAGGGACCCATACTGGTGGCTGCGGACCCCTGATTTAAAGAACATATTGCTCACTGAAAAAAAAAATTTGGTTTTCATAGAAATACCATCACCAATAGAGATTGGGAGTACACATCTAAAAATAAGAATGTCTTTAATTTCTTACGGTATTTAATCAATATCTTCTGCTCTTAGTGGCTGGTAACCAACTCTTGTCTTCTTTCTCACAGAGAGCCTGTCTCAAAATCATTATTTCTTCTCACTCTCAGTTCCTACATCTCTCCTCCACTGTGCATTTGAGTCCATTCTCCCGCACCCCTTTGAAGGATGTGGCAGCATCGATTCCCTGCATTCTCCAGCACCATGAGGCCACTCCTTTCCTGAGTGCTCACACCACCCCAGCCAGCCTTGAAAACACCTCCTTTTCTCCCTTCTGAGTTTGAAAGCTACTACCTTTCTCTCTTGTTCCCTTTATTGGCAAATGTCTATTCATTTATTCATTTTATAAATTGCAAAATGTACTCCAAGCTTGTGACAACATCAAACAGAGCTGTAATCAATAAGTTAAAAATCCCTCCATCTCCTCTCCCACCACTTCCAGGTGGCAGCCACTGTTCACAGTTCAGTGTGTATTTTTATTAGGTGTTTATAATGTATAACAAATATGAAACTGTTTGTGTTGTAGACTTCTTTTACACAAATGAGACCATATTACACAATTCTGCAGCCTGCTTTTTTATTGTTGTTTTAAATGACTTGAAAAGTGACACAGTATAGAAGTATATGTTATAAAAGTCCTCTTGTGGTATATTTACCCACAAAACTAAGCTGTTCTGTCATTGTGCTGGTGTCCTGTCACCAGGAAAGAAAGGAAAGGAAGAAAGAGAAAGAAAAAGAAAAAAAAGGTCATTGGCCAAATAATTGCAAAGCAATTTGAATCAAATTATTACAGTCTTCTCTTTTTCTCTCCATCACTCTTTACACATACAATCTCTCTCTCTCTCTCTGTCTTTCTCTGTCTTTCTCTCTCTGTCTCTCTGTCTCTCCCTCCACCACTGCCCCACTCTATCCACTGATGGACATTCAGGTCCCTAGATTTTCATTCTCACAAGCAGTACTACAATAAGCAGCATATACACTTTTGTGCATGTACTTTTGTGTTTGTGAAAATATTCTGCAGCATGCATTTCTAGAAGTGAAAATGCTGCATTAGAATGGTGTGCATTTGAAATTGTGTTAGATCCTGATGGATTGCCTTCCAAACAGTTTTACCAATTTGTACTCTCATTAGCAGTGAATGAGAGTGACTGTGTCTTCACAGCTACATTAATATTGCGTAGTATCAGGCCAGGCGCGGTGGCTCAAGCCTGTAATCCAAGCACCTTGGGAAGCCGAGGCAGATGGATCGCTGGAGGTCAGAAATTCTAGACCAGCCTGCCGGACATGATGAACCCCGTTTCTACTAAAAATACAAAAATACAAAAATCAGCCTGGCGTGGTGGTGCACATCTGTGATCTCAGCTACTTGGAAGGCTGGGCAGGAGAATCACTTGAACCCAGGAGGCAGAGGTTGCAGTGAGCTGAGATCATGCAGCTGCACTGCAGTCTGGACAACAAAGTGAGTCTCAAAAAAAAAAAAAATGTAGTATCAACCTCTTAAAAGCTTTTATTTGCCAATCTAATCAGTTAAAACTAGAATACCATTATTTAATTGGAATTTTCTTATTCTGCCGCATATTTTATAAGAATTGTCTCTCAGCCTATTATTTGCCTTCAATTTCATTTGTGGTGATCTTCACTAGGAGGAAGTTTTTAAGTTTAAACATTTGCTTTGATGTTTTCTGGATTTCCTTTCATCTTGAAAAAAATTCCTCTCCATCCTAAGCTTTTAACTATATTTACAATTTTGTTTTTTATGTATAGGTTTTAATTCATTTGAAATTTATTCTTGTGTAAGTAATGAGGCAAGGATCTATTTTTCTCCTAAATGGAGTGCCAGTCACTCCAATCTCTTTTTGGAATAATTCTTCCTTTCCACACTAATTTAAAATGCCACCTATATCATGTAGAAAATGTATGTTTGTAACTAATTCTGAACTTTTTTCATCATGCTATATATTTCTGTAATCACGCCACCCTGTTAGAGTTACTGTAGTTTTACAGCATATTTTGATAACTGGCATAGAAAATTCTGCTTTATTGTTCTTCTCGGCCAATTTCAGCTTGTCAAAGTCCATTTTTAAAGTCTTAGAGATTTTTAATGAAGTCTCACCCAATAAGTAGATTGCTTAGAAGGAAGTCCATAGGGGGCATTGAAAATACATATTACAGAGACTTTGGAAGGCCACATGCACACCCAGGGCTGTTCACATGCCAGGAAAGACCTGAGGGGACCATTAGCTTTCACCCCCAGCTGACCTTAAGCTTCTGTGCCATCAAGAAATGAAAGGTAAAGCAGAGTTGTGGACTGCTTCCGGAGCTTTGAAGTCTTGTGTCAACACACACGCAGAGACAGAGGATGAGAAACTTACCAGTTCAAGGCACATTCGCTTTTAAAGCATAAAGTTTTAAGCTTTCCCAGAAATCTACCCCAATGACTTCCACTTGCATCTCTGGGACCAAAACTAGTCATATGGCCACAAGTGTAAGGACATCTGGGAAAATGTGTTTTAGCTGGACACATTCCCACTCTATAGGAAACCAGTGTTCTGTGCATAAGAAAGGTGGCATAGGCCAAGCGCAGTGGCTCGTGCCTGTAATCCCAGCACTTGGCGAGGCTGAGGCAGGTGGATCACCTGAGGTCAGGAGTTTGAGACCAACCTGGACAACATGGTGAAACCCTGTGTACTAAAAATACAAAAAAATTAGCCAGGCGTGGTCGTGTGCACCTGTAATCCCAGCTACTAGGGAGACTGAGGCAGGAGAATCACCTGAACCCGGGAGGTGGAAGTTGCAGTGAGCTGAGATTGCACCACTGCACTCTAGCCTGGGTGACAGAGCAAGACTCTGTCTCAAAAAAAAAAAAAGAAAAAAAGAAAAATGAAAAGAGAAATGTGGCATAGACATTGGAAGACAACA
The DNA here is from genome assembly GCA_963573385.1 of Cacajao melanocephalus. NCBI lineage: Eukaryota > Metazoa > Chordata > Mammalia > Primates > Pitheciidae > Cacajao > Cacajao melanocephalus. Next base: position 21,783 of record CAUYLG010061664.1, on the reverse strand, counting down.
GCAGTGTTTGATTTTGATATCTGGGAATTACCCTGGGGACTAATAAGCAGATTTTTGAAAAGGCTATATAGTTTGAGTTAATTTGATACAAAGATTTATATGAGTCCCTTAAAACAAGCTTGTTAATAATATTTTCATTCTGCCAGTCATCACTGTCAAAAGAGCTCTGTTAAAGTCTCTTAACATGATTATGTGTTTGTGTATTTTACCTTGCAATACAAGGACTTTAGAATGCTTTTATAAGAATCACAGCTAGCATTTTAAAGCAGTTTTTATGTTCAAGCACTGATCCAAGCCCTTGACACATATAAACCAATTTAACCCTCACAATAACTTATGAGGTAAATGTTATAACTGTTCCCATATCAAGAGAAGTAAAGACATAGAGAGATGGTAATTAACATCTTGCCCCAAATCACACAGATAATAAGGACCAGAGTCAAGATCAAGGCAATCTGGTTCTAACATTCATTCTCTTAACCACTGAACACTTCAACTCTGATCACCTGACCAGTTTTTGTTTAGGAAATGGATTGTAGTCTATTACCTCCACCCCTAAATTAGACATTACTTTCATTATTTTATATCATGTACATTTATTTATATTTACCAATATATTTGTTCACAATTTCCTCTTATCTCTCAGACATTATATCTGAAGTGTATATATATATATAATTTTTTTTGAGATGGAGAGTGTTGCTGTGTCACCCAGGCTGGAGTGTAGTAGTGCAATCTCAGCTCACTGCAACTTCCATTTCCCAAGTTCAAGAGATTCTCCTGCCTTAGCCTCCTGAGTAGCTGGAATTACAGACGTGCACCCCTATGCCTGGCTAATTTTCTTATTTTTAGTAGAGACAAGGTTTCATCATATTGACCAGCCTAGTCTCGATCTCCTGACCTTAAGTGATCTGCCTGCCTCAGCCTCCCAAAGTGCTGGGATTACAGGCGTGGGCCACCATGCCAGGCCTTTTTTTTTTTTTTTTTTTAAACTTCCTTAGTGAGTGTCTTTTGAAGAAAAGCACTCCCAGGTTTAAATAAAACATGTTTTTACTTCATCCTTGCTTTGAAAGATGATCTCACTGGATAGAGAATTGTGGCTACTTCTTTATGATTTCTTAGCACACTGAAAGTAATTCACTGACTCTGATTATCATGATTGCTGAAAAGTGAGATTTAACCCTCATTACCATTTCTTTGTGGATAATCTGTCTTTGTAGATCTTCTTTTTGACTTTCACGTCCTATAGTTTTCTATGGTACATCTAGTTGTAGATTTTTTTCCTATTTGAGGTTCATTTGGCTCCCTGTGATTGAGAATTGATATCTAGAAACACTTCTGGAAAACTCCTAGCCATATGTCTTTGAAAACAGTTTCTTCTCTATTTTCTGTATTAGTCCTTTTTGTGTATCCAATTAGATATATGCTAGACCTTCTTACTCTCACTTCTTCGTTACTCAGCATCTTTTCTATTTTGCATCTCTGTCTTTTGGGTGGAATTTCAAATAATTCCTTCAGTTTATTAATTTTTTATTCAACTGTGTCTGACTTACTCTTTAATCTTACTGATTTGTGACAATTTTTGTCAGTCATATGTACTGCAAATATTTTTCCACTCTTTGGCTTCTGTTTTTATTCTTTTTATGGTGTCTTTGATAGATAGTAGTCCTTATTTTAGTCTAGTAATAGTCATCAACCAAAAGACACTGCCAAAGCTTGGCAGAAATGATGCTCTCCCGTACCGTGAATACAGCTTCCAGAATGGTAGAATAAAGACCTCTAAAAATCTACTCCAGAAAAACAATGACGACGCTCTTAAAAAATGTCAAAATCAATTTCTTCAGAACTTTGAAAATTAAACTCTTCAAAAATTTTATATGTGCAAACTCAAGAAAAACAACTGAACCTAAGTAAGAGGAGTGAGCTTTGTGCATTTCCAGTTGTTCTAATGACATACACCTCTCCCTAGCTCTTAAAACCCCAATAGAGCTCTGAAAACCACTGGCCTAGCAGCCACCAGAGGAGGCAAAATGCGTGCAGAGCTCAGAAAAGGGCCAGCCCCAAAGAACTGACACTCTTTGACCTGGCTAATAACTTGCTGAAAAGTTCCATCCTTAAGGCTTTTCTTAACTGACCAGACTCAGGGCACCCTCTCTGCAAATAGCATGACCCACATGGAATTTGTCAAAACAATCCACAGCAATCGTTTTAACATTACAGTTGCTAGAGGAAGCATTACCAGTTGGGGCTAAGAAAAGGCTGTCCAAAAACTTAAAAGTTAAATCTGGAAATATTAAGTACATCAGAGACTTTCAAATGTTCTTAGATATGCCTTGCAATCCAGAAGACTAAAAGCATGTGTAGGGTTGTTTGCATACCTGGTACTACATGTGTGCCCACAGAAGAACTGAGAATGCCCTAAACTTTCAACTCTAGCTGACCTTGAGGATCTGCTCAAGAAATAAGTGAAGGGTAAGACAGTATTGAAAGCTGCCTGAGGGAGTTTTGAAGGCATGCCCCTCACACACACACACACACACACACACACACACACACACACACACAGCCTCAGATAAGGATAGAAGAATTATTGGTCCAAAACATAAAGAAAACTTTGTCAAGTCATTAGGTGACCACTAAGCTAACTAAAAGAGACTTCAGTGGACACACATGACAAAGAATACAGTCATTACAGAAGTAGTCCAGGAAAGCCGTTAAATACATAAGCAAACAGCAACAACAAAAACACTCTGCAAAGAGAATCTTACTTCCAGAATTGTCACATTGTATTATGTAAAATGTCCCGTTTTTAACAAAAAATTATAAGACATTAAAAAGCAGGAAAAAAGTCTTATGTACAGGAAAAAGAACACTCAAAAGAAACTGTCCTTAATGAAAGCCACTGTTGGACTTCTTAAACAAAGACTTCAAATCAACAAACAATTAAAGATAAAATTATGTGAAAAAATTAAAAGAAAGTATGAAAATAATGTCATAAAATATAAGATATATACTCCGATTTCTCTTCAAATCGTATAAATCTTTTGCTTTTTACTAAAGATTTCCATGGAGAGGAACAATTCTGAGTCTTAGTCCAATTTTTTGAGGCCCTGTTTCTGTGAGGCTGATTAAAAAATAAAATAATAATAAAAAAATAAAATACCTCAACCAGGTAGAAATGTGGTTGATCAAAAAGGTATGATCTAATACTAACAGAGTGAGTGAGGAAACCCAGCCAGGTCTGTCTGTTCAGATTCTTCTTGGCCTGTCTGTGCAGCATTCCTTCCCCCAGGGTATAGGGCAGGACCCTTTCTGAAATAAGGCTCTTATGACCCACAATCAGCCAAGGTAGATCAGTGAATTTCTTTCTGGTCAGCTACAAGACAGAAAGGTGGGGAATGATTACTCCCTTGAAGTAAAGCAAATAAAGGGCACATGAAAGGAAGGCAGGAGAAGGTTATCAAGAGATTCTGCTGTCTGAGGTCTTCCTCTGAGGCATAAAGCACCCTAACATTATAACAAAAGACTCTTTCACTTTTATTACTCGGAGGCACTTCAAAGTTGCTTAAGGAACCGAGGACAAGAAGCCAAATACCTTAACAAAAGGTATGGGGATTGTTTTAGTCACTTAGGAAGTAACAAGGGCTGTGGGAATTATATACATAAATACATGCATAAAACTATTATATATTATATAAACTATATATATTTTTAGATGGAGTTTCACTCATCACCCAGGCTAGAGTGTAGTGGGGCCATCTCAGCTCACTGCAACCTCTGCCTCTTGGGCTCAAGCAATTCTCCTGCCTCAGCCTCCTGAGTAGCTAGGATTACAGGAGCATGCCACCACATCCAGCTAATTTTTGTATTTTGGTAGAGATGGGGTTTCGCCATGTTGACCAGGCTGGTCTTGAACACCTGACCTCAAGTGATCTGTGATTGCCTACCTTGGCCTCCCGAAGTGCTGGGATTACAGGCGTGAGCCACCGCACCCAGCCATATATTTTATACACACACACATAGACCTATCTCACATGCAAAGACACACATAGGCTCAAATTAAAGGGATGGAGAAAGTTTACCAAGCAAATGGAAAGCAAGAAAAGCAGGGGTTGCAACCTAGTCTCTGATAAAAACAGACTTTAAACCAACAAAGATCAAAAGAGACAAAGAAGGGCATTCTATAATGGTAAAGGAATCGATGCAACAAGAAGAGCTAACTATCCTAAATATATATGCACTAAATACAGGAGTGCCCAGATTCATAAAACAAGTTCCTAGAGACCTACAAAGAAACTTAGACTCTTGCACAATAGTAAGGGTAGATTTTACACCCCATTGTCCATATTAGACAGATCAACAAGACAGAAAATTAACAAGGATATTCAGGACTTGAACTCACACAGACTTTAAACCAAAAAAGATCCAAAAAGACAAGAGGGCATTTCATCATAGTAAAGGGATCAATGCAACAAGAAGAGCTAACTATTTTAAATATATATGCACCCAATACAGAAACTCTGAGATTCATAAAGCAGGTTCTTAGAGACCTACAAAGAGACTCAGATTCCTGCACAATATTGGTGGGAGACTTTAACACCCTACTCTCAATATTAGACAGATCAACAAGACAGAAAAATTAAAATTAACAAGGATATTCAGGACTTGAACTCAGCTTTGAACCAAGCGGACCTAATAGACATCTACAGAACTGCCCACCCCAAATTAACAGAATATACATTCTTCTCAGCACCACATCATACTTATTCTAAAACTGACCACATAATTGGAAGTAAAACACTCCTCAGCAAATGCAAAATAATGGAAATCATAACAAACAGTCTCAGAACACAGTGCAATCACATTAGAACTTAGGATTAAGAAACTCACTCAAAACTGCATGCCTACATGGAAACTGAACAATGCTCCTGAATGACTACTGGGTAAGTAACAAAATTAAGGCAGAAATAAATAAGATCTTAGAAACTAATGAGAACAAAGGCACAAAGTACTAGAATCCCTGGGACACAGCTAAAACAGTGTTTACAGGGAAATATATGGGACTAAATGCACACAGGAGAACGCAAGAAAGATATAAAATCGACACCCTAATATCACAATTAAAAGAACTAGAGAAGCAAGAGCAAACAAATTCAAAAACTAGCAGAAGACAAGAAATAACTAAGATCAGAGTTGAACTGAAGGAGATAGACACACAAAAACCCTTCAAAAAATCAATGAATCTAGGAGCTGGTTTTTTGAAAAGATTAACAAAATAGACCACTAGCCAGACTAATAAAGAAGAAAAGAGAGAAGAATCAAACAGACACAATACAAAATGAAAAAGGGGAGACAAAAAAAAAGAAAAAGAGGAGATCACTACTGATCCCACAGAAATCAAAGTACCATTAGAGAATACTATAAACACCTCTATGTAATTAAACTAGAAAATCTAGAAGAAATGGAGAAATTCCTGGATACATACACCCTCCCACGACTAAACCAGAAAAAAGATGAATCCCCGAATAGACCAATAACAAGTTCTGAAATTGAGGCAGTAATTAATAGCCTACCAACCAACAAAAGCCCAGGACCAGACGGATTCACAGCCAAATTCTACCAGAGGTACAAAGAGGAGCTGGTATCATTTCTTCTGAAACTATTCCAAACAATAGAAAAAGAGGGACTCCTCCCTAACTCGTTTTGTGAGGCCACCATCATCCTGATACCAAAACCTGGCAGAGACACAACAAAAAAACAAAACTTCAGGCCAATATCCTTGATGAACATTGATGCAAAAATCCACAATAAAATACTGGCAAACTGAATTCAGCAGCACATCAAAAAGCTTATCAAGCACAATCAAGTCGACTTCATCCTTGGGATGCAAGACTGGTTCGACATAGGCAAATCAATAAACGTAATCCATCACATAAACAGAACCAATGACAAAAACCACATGGTTATCTCAATAGATGTAGAAAAGGCCTTTGATAAAATTCAACACCCCTTTATGCTAAAAACTCTCAATAAACTAGGTATTGATGGAATGTATCTCAAAATAATAAAATCTATTTATGGCAAACCCCAGCTAATATCATACTGAATGGGCAAAAGCTGGAAGCATTCCCTTTGAAAATTGGCACAAGACAAGGATGCTCTCTCTCATCACTGCTCTTCAACATAGTATTGGAAGTTCTGGCCAGGGCAATCAGGCAATAGAAAGAAATAAAGAGTATTCAAATAGGAAGAGAGGAAGTTAAATTGTCTCTGTTTGCAGATGATTGTTTATTTAGAAAACCTCATCGTCTCAGCCCAAAATCTCCTTAAGATGATAAGCAACTTCAGCAAAGTCTCAGGATACAAAATCAATGTGCAAAAATCACAAGCATTCCTATACACCGATAATAGCCAGAGAGCCAAATCATGAGCAAACTCCCATTCACAATGACTACAAAGAGAATAAAACACCTAAGAATACAACTTACAAGGGATGTGAAGAACCTCTTCAAGGACAACGGCAAACCACTACTCAAGGAAATAAGAGAGGACATAAACAAATGGAAAAACATTCCATGCTTATGGATAGGAAGAATCATTATTGTGAAAATGGCCATACTGCCCAAAGTAAGTTATAGATTCTATCTTATCTCCATCAAGCTACAATTGTCTTTCTTCACAAAATTAGAAAAAACTACATTAAATTTCATATGGAACAAAAAAGAGTCCATATAGCCAAAACAATCCTAAGCAAAAAGAATAAAGCTGGAGGCATCACACTACCTGACTTCAAACTATACTGCAAGTCTACATTAACCAAAACAGCATGGTACTGGTACAAAAACAGAGATATAGACCAATGGAACAGAACAGAGGTCTCAGAAATAATGCCACACATCTACAACCATCTGATCTTTGACAAACCTGATGAAAACAAGCAATGGGGAAAAGATTCTCTATTTCATAAATGGTGTTGGGAAAACTGGCTAGTCATATGCAGAAAACTGAAACTGGACCCCTTCCTTACACCTTATACAAAAATTAACTCAAGATGGATTAAATACTTAAATGTAAAACCTGAAACCATAAAAACCCTAGAAGAAAACCTAGGCAATACCATTCAGGACATAGGCATGGGCAAAGACTTCATGACTAAAATACCAAAAGCAATGGCAGCAAAAGCCAAAATAGACAAATGGGATCTAATTAAACTAAAACACGTCTGCACAGCAAAAGAAACTATCATCAGAGTGAACAGGCAACCTACAGAATGGGAGAAAATTTTTGCAATCTACCCATCTGACAAAGGGCTAATATCTAGAATCTACAAAGAACTTAAACAAATTTACAAGAACAATCAAATGACCCCATCAAAAAGTGGACAAAGGATATGAACAGACACTTCTCAAAAGAAGACAGGTATGCAGCCTATAAATATATGAAAAAAAGCTCATCATCACCGATCATTAAGAAAATGCAAATCAAAACCACAATGAGATACCATCTCACATCAGTCAAAATGATGATCATTCCTTTCAGCCAGAACCGCCATCTTCCAGTAATTCGCCAAAATGAACACAAAGGGAAAGAGGAGAGGCACTCCATATATGTTCTAGGCCTTTTAGAAAACATGGAGTTGTTCCTTTGGCCATGTATATGTGAATCTATAAGAAAGGTGATATTGTAGACATCTAGGGAATGGGTACTGTTCAAAAAGGAATGCCTCACAAATGTTATGGCAAAACTGGAAATGTCTACAATGTTACCCAGTATGCAGCTGGCATTGTTGTAAACAAACAAGTTAAGGGCAAGATTCTTGCCAAGAGAATTAATGTGTATATTGAACACATTAAGCACTCTAAGAGCCAGGATGGCTTCCTGAAACGTGAAGGAAAATGATCAGAAATAGAAAGAAGCCAAAGAGAAAGGTACCTGGGTTCAACTGAAGCACCAGCCTGCTCCACCCAGAGAAACACACTTTGTGAGAACCAATGGGAAGGAGCCTGAGCTGCTGGAATCTATTGCCTATGAATTCATGGCATAATAGGTGTTAAAAAAATTAAAAACCTCTGGACTTAAAAAAAAAAAAAAGAATGGTGATCATTAAAAAGCCAGGAAACAACAGATGCTGGAGAGGATATGGAAAATAGGAATGCTTTTACATTGTTAGTGGGAATGTAAATTAGTTCAACCATTACAGAAGACAGTGTGGTGATTCCTCAAGGATCTAGAACCAGAAATACCGTTTAATCTAGCAATCTCACTACTGGGTATATACTCAAAAAATTATAAATCATTCTACTAGAAAGACACATGCACACATATGTTTATTGCATCACTGTTCACAATAGCAAAGACTTGGAATCAACCCAAATGCCCATCAATGATAGACTGGATAAAGAAAATGTGGCACATATACACTATGGAATACTATGCAGCCATAAAAAAGGATGAGTTCATGTTCTTTGTAGGAACACGGATTAAGCTGGAAACCATCATCCTCAGCAAACTAATGCAGGAACAGAAAAGCAAACACTGCATGCTCTCTCTCATAAGTGGGAGTTGAACAATGAGAACACAGGGAGGGGAACATCACACACCAGGGCTTGTTGGGGAGTGGGGGGCTACGGGAGGTATAGCATGAGGAGAAATAACGAATGTAGATGACAGGTTGATGCGTGCAGCAAACCACCATGGCACATGTATATCTATGTAACAAACCTGCATGTTCTGCACATGTATCCCAGAACTTAAAGTATAATTTTTTAAAAAAAGTATCATAAATAAATTGCATTTCTCTCTTAAAAAAATCGCCTCTCACTGGCAAGAGATGATATCTCATTGTGGTTTTGACTTGCATTTCTCTAACAATTGGTAATATTGAGCTTTTCTTATATGTTCGTTGGCTGCATGAATGTCTTCTTTTTAGAAGTGTCTGTTCATGTTCTCTGCCCACTTTTTAATGGGGTTAGAGCTTCATCAGATGGATAGATGACAAAATTTTTCTCCCATTCTGTAGGTTGTCTGTTCACTCTGATGATAATTTCTTTTGCTGTGCAGAGCTCTTTATTTTAGTTACATCCCATTTGTCACTTTTTGCTTTAGTTGCAATTGTTTTTTGGCATTTTTGGTATGAAATCTTTGCCAGTGTCTATGCCTTGAATGGTATTGCCTAGATTTTCTTCTAGGGTTTTTATAGTTTTGGGTTTTATATTTAAGTCTTTAATCTATCTTCAGTTAATATTTGTATATGGTGTAAGAAGTCCAGTTTCTGCATAAGGCTAGCTAGCTCTTCCAGCACCATTTATTAAATAGTGAATCCTTTTCCCATTGCTTGTTTTTGTCAGGTTTCTCAAAGATCAGATGTGTGTGTGTGTATGTGTGTGCGTGCGTGTGTGTGTGTGTGTGTGGTCTTATCTCTCAGTTCTCTATTCTGTTCCATTGGTCTACATGTCTGGTTTTGTACCAGTACCATGCTGTTTTGGTGACTATAGCTTTATAGTATAGTTTGAAGTCAGGTAATGTATGCCTCCAGTTTTGTTCTCTTTGCTTTGTCATGCTTTGGGTATGAGGGCTATATTTGGTTTTCACATGAATTTTAGGATTGTTTTTTCCAGTTCTGTGAAGAATGATGGTGGTATTTTGATGCAAATTGCATTAAATTTGTAGATTGCTTTTGGCAGTATGGTCATTTTCACAATATTGATTCTACCCTTCCATGAATGGAAGATGTGTTTCCTTTTGTTTGTGTCATCTTATAATTTCTTTCAGCAGCATTTTGTAGTTTTCCTTGTAGAGGTCTTTCACCTCCTTGGTTATATATATTCCTAAGTATTTTATTTTATTTGCAGCTATTGTAAAAGAGGTTGAGTTTTTAAATTTGATTCTCAGTTTGATCACTGTTGGTGTATACTAGTGCTAGTGATTTGTGTACATTGATTTGTGTATCCTGAAACTTTACTGGATTCATTTATCAGATTTAGGAGCTTTTTGGATGAGTCTTTAGGGTTTTCTAGGTATATGATCATACCATTGGCAAATAGCAACAGTTTAACTTCCTCTTTACCAGTTTGGATGCTCTTTATTTCTTTCTCTTGTCTGATTGCTCTGGCTAGGATTTCCAGTACTATGTTTAATAGAAGTGGTAAAAGTGGGCATCCTTGACTTGTTCCAGTTCTCAGGGGAAATGCATTCAGCTCTCCCCCATTCAGTATAATGTTAGCTATAGACTGTCATAGACGGTTTGTATTACCTTAAAGTATGTCCCTTCTATGCTAATTTTGCTGATGGTTTTAATCATAAAGTGATGTTGGATTTTGTCAAATGCTTTTTCTGTGTCTATTGAGATGATCATGCAATTTTCTTTTAATTATGTTTATATGTTGTATCACATGTATTGAGCTGCATATGTGAAGCCATCCCTGCATCCCTTGTATGAAACCCACTTGATTATTGTGGATTATCTTTTTGATGTGCTGTTGAGTACAGTTAGCTAGTATTTTGTTAAGGATTTTTGCATCTGTATTCATCAGGGATATTGGTCTGTAATTTTCTTTTTTTGTTATGTCCTTTCCTGGTTTTTATATTATGGTGATACTGGTTTCATAGAATGATTTAAAGAAGATGCCCTCTTTCTCTATATTATAGAATAGTGTCAATGTTGCTACCAACTCTTCTTTGAATGTCTGATAGAATTCAGCTGTGAATCTTTCTTGTCCTAGAATTTTTTGTTGGCAATTTTTTTTATTGCTATTTCAATTTTGCTGCTTGCTATTGGTCTGTTCAGAGTATTTATTTCTTTCTGGTTTAATATTGGAGGGTTGTATATTTCCAGGAATTTATCCATCTTCTCTAAATTTTCTAGTTTGTGTGTGTAAAGGTGTTCATAGTAGCCTTGAATGATCTTTTGTATTTCTGTGGTATCAGTTGTAGTATCTCCTGTTTCATTTCTTTTTTTTTAATTATTTTTATTGTATTTTTGGTTTTGGGGTACATGTGAAGAACATGCAGGATTCTAATTGAGCTTATTTGGATCTTCTCTCTTCTTTTCTTGGTTAATTCTACTAATGGTCTATCAATTTTGTTTACCTTTTCAAAGAACCAGATTTTTGCTTAATTTATCTTTTGTATTGTTTTTTGTTGTTGTTTCCATTTCATTTACTTCTGCTCTAATCTTTGCTGTTTCTTTTCTTCTGTTGGGTTTTGGTTTGGTTTGTTCCTGTTTCTCTAGTTCCTTGAGATGTAACCCTAGATTGTCTATTTGTGCTGTTTCAGACTTTTTGATATCGGCATTCAATGCTATGAACTTTCCTGTTAACATCGCTTTTGCTGTGAGGTCATAGAGGTTCTGATAGGTTGTGTCACTATTATCATTCAGTTCAAAGAAATTTTTAAATTTCCATCTTGATGTTATTGTTGACCCAACAATCATTCAGGAGCAGGTTATTTAATTTTCACATATTTGCATCGTTTTGAGGGTTCCTTTTGGAGTTGATTTCCAATTTTATTCCACCATAGTCTGAGAAGTACTTGATATAATTTTAATCTTCTTAAATGTATTGAAACCTGTTTTGTGGTCTATCTTGGAGAATGTTCCATATGCTGATGAATAGACTGTATATTTTGCAGTTGTGGAACATTAAGTTCTGTAAATATCTGTTAAGTCAATTTGTTCTAGGGTATAGTTTAAGTCCATTGTTTCTTTGTTGACCTTCTGTCTTAATGGCCTGTCTAGTGCTATCAGTGGAGTATTGAAGTCCACCACTGTTATTGTGTTGCTGTCAATCTAATTTCTTAGGTCTAATTGTTTCATAAATTTGGGAGCTCCAGTGTTTGGTGCATTTATATTTAGGATTGTGATACTTTCCTTTTGGATAGTCCTTTTATCATTATATAATGTCCCTCTTTGTCTTTTTAAACTGTTGTTGCTTTAAAGTCAGTTTTGTCTGATATAAGAATAGCTACTCCTGATTGCCTTTGGTTTCCATTGGCATGGAATATCATTTTCCATCCTTCTACCTTAAGTTTATGTAAGTCCTTATGTGTTAGGTGAGTCTCCTGAAGAGAGCAGAAACTTGGTTGGTGAATTCTTTTCTATTCTGACATTCTGCCCCTACTTGGAGCATTTAGGCCATTTACATTTAATGTTAGTATTGAGATGTGAGGTGCTAGTCTATTTATTGTGCTATTTATTGCCTGAAGTTCTTGTTTTTTTCATTGTGATAATGTTATAGAGGTCCTGTGATATTTATGCTTTAAAGAGGTTCTATTCTGGTGTATTTTGAAGATTTGTTTTAAGATTTAGAACTCCTTTTAGCTGTTCTTATAGTGCTGATTTGGCAGTGGCAAATTCTTTCAGCATTTGTTTGTCTGGAAAAGACTGTATCTTTCTTTCATTTATGAAGCTTACTTTCTCTGGATACAAAATTCTTGGCTAATAATTGTTTTGTTTAAGGACTTCCTAAAGATAGGACCCCAATCTCTTCTGGCTTGTAGGGTTTCTGCTGAGAAATCTGCTGTTAATCTGATAGATTTTCCTTTGTAGGTTACTTGATGCTTTTGCCTCACAGCTCTTAAGATTCTGATGACTGTGTGCCTGGGTGATGATCTTTTCATGATGAATTTCCTAGGTGTTTTTTGAGCTTCTTGTGTTTGGATGTCTAGATCTCTAGCAAAACCAGGGAAGTTTTCCTCAATTATTTTTTCAAAAATGTTTTCCAAACTTTTAGATTTCTCTTCTTTGAGAACACCAATTTTTCTTAGGCTTGGTTATTTAACATAATCCCAAACTTCTTGGGGGCTTTGTTAATTATTTAAAATTCTTTTTTATCTTTGTCAGATTGGGTTAATTAAACAGTCTTTTCTTGGAGCTCTGAAATTCTTTCTTCTACTTGGTTGATATATTTCTGAGATTTTCCAGTGTATTTTGCATTTGTCTGATGTGTCTTTCATTTCCAGAAGTTGTAATTATTCTTTATTTATGCTATCTATTTCTCTGGATATTTTTCTGTCCATACCATCTGTCATTTTTTAAATCTATTTAAGTTGGTGTTCACTTTCTCTGGTGTCTCCTTTAGTAGCTTAATAATTGACCTTTTGAATTCTTTTTGTGGTAATTCAGAGATTTCTACTTTGTTTGGATCCATTGCTAGTGAGCTAGTGTGATCTCTTGGGGGTGTTAAAGCATCTTGTTTTCTTATATTACCGGAATTGTTTTTCTGGTTCCTTCTCATTTGGGTAGACTATGACAGAGGGACGATCTAAGGCACAAGAGCTATTGTTCAGATTTTATTGTCTCATAGGATATTTCCTTGATGTAGTATTCTCCCCTCTTCTCCCAGGGATGGGGCTCCCACTTCAGGAAAAATTCTAAACAATGTAATCAAAAGGTAGGGGGGCAAACACTCTCTCTGTCCTTATACCATATGATATTGCTTCATTACATCCAAATATTTTTGTTGATTCTGTTTAACCAAAATATTTTATACAGCCCTCAAAATGCTGCCTCCAATTATCAGAAGCATGTCAGGTAACCTGGACAAGCTTGAGGACATGATGTTTTTTGCTGTTTCATGCAGATCCCAATTTTGATCTGTTACAATTTTCCTGTAAGCTGCAGAACACCCTTTAGCATTTATTACAGTGCAAGGCTGCTGGCAACAAATCTCTCAGTTCTCCTTTATTTGAAAATGACTTTATTTTCCTCTTAAGATATTTTTCTGGTTATAGAATTCTGGGTTGATAATTTGAGTTTTGTTTTTTTTTAAATGTCATCCGATTATGTTCTGGCCTTAATTGCTTCTGATGAGAATTCAGAAATCATTCTTCCCCCCCTCCACCCCCCAGTTTATGACATGTCTTTTTTCCCCTCTGTCTGCTTTCAAAAATGTCTCTTTGGTGTTCTTCAGTTTGACTATGGCCCCTTAGATATGCTTCTCTTTCTATTTGTGCTGCTTCTGATTTGCTAAGCTTCTTGGATCTACAAATAGATCTTTAAAATCAAATTCAGAATAATTTTGCTATTGTTTCTTTCTTATTTGTTGTGTGTGATTTTCAGACAGAAATAAATTTATCCTTCTACAGCATATTGTCCTGAAGTATGTGGACTTTACAATGCCTCCCCTCTTATGGGCTAGAATGTCGTTTGATCAAATCATTTAAGCATTCAGTACTTCCATTTTCTCTTCTACAGGAGAGGAAATTAAATTCTTTAATAGGTCCATGCAATGGTGTTTATAAAAGACATAGAAGGTATAAGTCAATGGTGGGCATTCTTTTGTTTGAAGCATTTCTCCAAGAAGCCTTGCTCAGAATGCACATATAATTAATTATCCTCTGTTAACATCCTAAGACTCATTTGCTGAATTACTTGACAAACAGCAAAGCCCCAAATAAATGTATATATTCTTTTGTTGGGTGTGAGGAATGAAGCACAGGAAAAGTTCCCAGCATGGGCCCCAGGGTTCTGGTAGAGTTGGCAAAGGCAAGTGGACACAGATATTCCAGCCAGTACTGATCAACAGCCTGCCTTTCTTGACCTGTGGGCACGAGAACCAGTTCATTAATCCTTATTATCAAATGTGTATTGCACACAAGAAAATGGGCAAAAATAGCAATTTCAATATTGTAATATATTCAGCTGCAGCAAAACAAAAAGGTAGAACAGATGTACTGTCAGAATTAAAGTCTTCCAGTTCTCTCCTCTCAATTGTCTTTGGTTTCATCTGACAAATGTTTCCTTTAGGCCTTGGTCTCTGTCTATGCATAAATTCTAGCACCAAAAAAACAGCAATGTCATAACTGCAAGGGATAGACAAGGTTTCTAAATTACCTGTTTCATTCTTTTATGTTGCTTGGAATGCTAATGTCAGTCGGATAAAGGCTGGCTCATTGTAAGGAAACAAGCGTCTCTGCTGGTGCAGATGGCTCCTGAGTTGTTCCCTGAGAGATTATGCGTGATGGGCAGATAGAAATCAATGTTGGAAATGGGTGGGACTGAATGAGGTGTACTGGGAGGAAAGACGTACAGATTAGCGGGTAGTGATGACATATACCGGAAGGCAGGAGACAAGGATGCATGCTAAGTGAGAGAATGAGAACCCAGCCATAACATGAGTCTGCACGTTCATATGAATGAATAAGTCCAAGAAGATGTTGGAATGCTGCCCATGGTATCTGCCAACATCTATTGGCATATAGTGCTCCTTTTAATTGGCAATGCGTCTCATGAATGGGAAGAGATTTTTGGTATGAACAGAAGGTCGCGAACCACCACAAGCACACTTAGGTTACTATAGAGTCAATTAGGGTCTTTCTTCTTCAAGTTTTAAAATTCTACTCAGAATCAATCAGCAGGTCAGCAGTTACATTGACTATTACATCAATGCTTTATGTACAGACCTTTACAAATCTCAAGATTTTTCACATGAGAACAGAGATAAGCAAATCAAAGCCTCCAAAGAAAGAACATACCAACCAGGAGGAGAAATTTGTATTTTTGGTCCTTACAATACCGAATCAAAATTTTATTTAGCCAACCTGATGGATGGTTGACGGTGAGATGATACGCTGTTCAGGACAGCTGACAAATAACTCTCTTTGGTCAAAACCTAAGCAGGAAGTCTAGTTAAGAGTAAAACAATCTCAGCTGGGCATGTCTGTAATCCCAGCACTTTGGGAGGCTGAGGCAGGCAGATCACTTAAGGTTAGGAATTTGAGACCAGACTGGCCAACATGGTGAAACCCCATCTCTACTAAAAACACAATAATTAGCCAGGCAGTGGTGACACGTACCTGTATAATCCCAGCTACTCGGGAGGCTGAGGCAGGAGAATCTCTTGAACCCAGGAGGTAGAGGTTGCAGTGAGCTGAGATCTCACCACTGCACTCCAGCCTGGGTGACAGCATGAGACTCCATTTCAAAAAAAAAAAAAAAAAAAAAGAAAAAGAATAAAATAATCTCTTAAAACAGGCATAGCTGTGATCACAGCTCTGTGCCACGCTGAGTGACCGAGCCTGATCTAGTAAGCACATCTGCAGAGCATGGGGGTTTCTGAAGCGGAAACTGAGGAACCTTTGGGAAGTAACTGCACCTTAGCAGAAAAAGTCCAAGTCCACAGTCTGGTTCAAGGCTAGCATCAAGGGGGAAGGGCATTCCTGATGATAGCCGGGTTGCTCACATTGTGTCCTTTAGCCTAGTTCCCAGGATTCATGGGGAGAGGAGACTAAGAAAATGAGAGAGAGAGTGAAGCATGACAAATCTATGCAGGCAGTGAGGGCACAGGCAGCACGGATGTGTGGTGCTGTGTAGCTGTGGGACAGAACTGGCCACTCTGGACATGAAGCTTACTTTCCCTACCTGGAGTAACACCAGAGCATAGGACAGACATAGCCGGAGAGATGACTGGGGTTGAACTGTGGATGTGGTACAGATCCCCTTGGGCCCTCCGGGAGTGCGTTGGGAGATGTTTGAATGAATGAGGGTGTGGCATACCTAGTGGATACCTGATAATTCCTTGTCTGCTCACATTTCTTCCTTTGGGAGTTGATTCTTCCTCTATCTGTGGTTGCTTATGGAGCTGCCAATCTCCCGCAGCCCCAGCAGCCCTCATATTCCACAGAGATAGGTATGTGACCAAGCTAACCAACAAGAGAATACCATTCTTACCGGAATCATGAGAGATGCGTGTACTTGGGCATAAGACCCTAGCAGAGCCAATCGAAGGCCTTTTGCAGGGCTGAAATGATGGCTGCAAGGGGCCTCCATCTACGATGCAATCTGTAAAGACCATCTTCCTACCAATGGAGAGATCTGATACAAAATCACTACAGTCACCACGGAAACCATGAGATGGAGAGAATGAGACAAGATTTTGAGGACCTGGCTCCAGCCATATATACATGTAGTTCAAATCCTGAACATTTTAGTACATAACAATGAAATTTCAAAATTTCTAAAATTCGTTTACATCTTGTTTAATCTTGTGGATGACTTACAATCGAGTGACTCCTGACTAACATAGAGGAAGGATCACTTGTTTCTCTTTTTCACTGTTTGAAATGATAAGCAGCTGTGACCTGTGGAAACACATATCTCAGAGGAAGAAGGCAGAACAAATCATCCCTTCTTCAGTCTCACACCTAATGTCTCCAATTGTTCTAGGGAAATTTTTCATATGTACATAAGTATTTGTCTGAAAATTCTTTTAAAAAGTGATGGTTTGATAGAATGATGACTGGTGAATCTCATGTGCCCAGGAGTTCTTCCTTCAAGCACTCGTACCGCTCTTCTCTGGAATGGAGCCTTGTAGAAGGGGATTGGGGACCCTGATTTCCAACAGCCTGCAATGATCTCAGAGCAACCATTTATCTGAGAAATTAAGGGAATGGGACCAGGTGCGGTGGCTAATGTCTGTAATCCTAGCACATTGGGAGGCTGATGTAGGCAGATCATCTGAGGTCAGGAGTTTGAGACCAGTCTGGCCAAGATGGTAAAACCCCATCTCTACTAAAAATACAAAAATTAGCCGGGTGTGGTGGCGCATGCCTGTAGTCCCAGCTACATGAGAGGCTGAGGCAGGAAAATTGCTTGAACCCAGGAGGTGGAGGTTGCAGTGAACTGAGATTGTGCCACTGGACTCCAGTCTGGGTGACAGAGAAAGAGAAAAAGAAAGAAAGGAAGGAAGGAAGAAAGGAAGGAAGGAAGGAAGGAAGGAAGGAAGGAAGGAAGGAAGAAAGAAAGAAGAAAGAAGAAAGAAAGAAGAAAGAGAAAGGAGGGAGGGAGGGAGGGAGAAAAAAAGAAAGGAAGAAATGGGAGCTGTCTTTTGGGGATAATGAGATTTCACATCTGTATCCAGTTGGGGAGGAGTTGGGGAGAAGACAGCAGGGCTTTATCCTTGTAACACCGTTTCATGTAGAACCTATGATTTTCATCAGGCCATTCAACGTCCACACATCCATGGAATGTATGAGTGCCTGCCCCAGGCCGACATTCTGCATGGCACACAATGGTGGGCAGATAGAACACTGCCTTTATGGAATTTATAGCCTAGATAGGGAAGATAGACAAGTAATTAATGATGAAATGTGATATGTGTTATGAATGAGACAGTATAATGTATTAATGAACTCTTGGTAACAAGTAAGATAATCCAAATTCAAACTAGCTTAAATAAAAAGAAGCTACTTACTGACTGCACAATAGCCCTGGGTACAGATGTCTTCAGGTGTGGCTGGATCCAGCACACCAATGGTGTAATCCTGTCTCCCTCCACCCCCATCTCTATGTCTCTCTGGCCCCTGCTTTCTTCTATATCTGCTTCATTCTCAGGCAGGCTTTCTTGCTGGCAAAGATAGCCCTTGGCAATCTGGAAATACATTATTCTAAGTATAATAAGATATTGAGATCTCATACAAAAAGAAATCCTCTCTCTCTCAGTCTCCAAAACAATCCTTCAATTATTCAGTCAGTCCATGCCCACCACTGGATCAGTAATTATGCTCAGAGATTAAAGGTTTTGTTTGCAGCTTGTCTGGTTTACAGGTGCAACCTGAGGCTGCACTGAGAATCTGGGTTATGTATTCTTGAAGATTTGGGGGAAGTCCCTAAAGATATTATGCATACCACATGCAATGTGCTATGGGAACATGTAACAGCAAATGTCCTGCTGTAGTGCATCAGGAGAGGCTTATTTAGAGGCAGCTGATGTGAAGATTGAGTAATAATCCTTTTTTCTTTTTCTTTTTTTTTTTTTTAACCTTTTAGAGACAGACTTTCATTTGCTGCCCAGGCTGGAATACAGTGGCACAATCATAGTTCACTGCAGCCTCAAACTCCTGGGCTCAAGTGATCCTCCTGCCTCAGCCTCTGGAGTAGCTGGCACTACAGGTGCACTCTCCGCCATGCCTGGCTCAATTCTGGTAACAATAGCTAATATTTATTGAATGCTCGCTATGTGCCAGGCACTGTGCAAAGCACTTCCCATATATTGACTCACTTAATCTTCACCACAATCTCTGAAGTAAGAACCAGTATTTTGTCCATTTTAGAGAAAACAAAATTGAGGCACAAAGAAGTTAAAGGACATATGCAAAGCCCTACAGGTATTAAATGAATAGGGTGTCGGGTAAAATAAGTGGGAGGGAAGAATGATCCAGGTGAGAACTAGCAAGCGGACAGACCTAGAGGAATCACTGAGGAGCTGACACAGCCTGGACTGTGGGAGGACAAGGAACTCTGCAAATTGGGAGTATCAGCAAGCCCATTTTCCCACTGCCTTGACTGTACTTTCAGAGTATTGTTTCCAGAGACTTATATGCCCATACAGTTTGCCAAGGATCTGGATGATTAGCAGCATTGAATTCCCAGCTCTTTTCCAGAAACGTGGCCCAATGGTCTGATCAAAAAGCATACCTTGATTAAAACTGGTCTTTTGAAAAAGCCTGCCCGGTGTAACTTATTAATCTCATGGTTTTAACGACATTGCAGTAATTGTGTTGCTGCTCTGCAGTTGGGTGGCTCTGTTTGGCAAGTGGGCTAATTTTAGAGAGATCAGCCAACCTAATTTATCTGCCATCTTTCCCTTGGTCCTGAATTCACTGGTACTCCAGTCGCTTGGGTTTTTTTGTTTGTTTTGTTTATTCATTTTTTTTTTTCCTATTGGAGTGCTCTTCAGGGCATAGATCAAACACCAGTGGCTATGCTTCTGGATGTCTTTACTTTAATATCAGGCCACCATACCCATTGCGAGTGCTCTGCGACCCGAAATCTGGAACCATCCAGTGGAGAAACACGGTATGCATGCGCCACTCCAGAGCCTAAGGACACAGGATCAGCAGTGCTATATTTCTATTTACAGAGATGTTTGGAGGGAAAGCATCTCTTAAAACCTGCACTGAGCTGGGCACAGTGGCACACATCTGTGGTTCCAGTTCCTCAGGAGGCGGAGTGGGGAAATTGCTTGAGCTCAGGAGTTTGATCATCATTAGGGTCAAGCCATCTGAAATCCCATTCTGAAGTATGATTGGGAAAGATGGAGGAGGAGATAACAACGGGTGAAAAGACCATATAGAGGCATTGTTGGACGCCGTCCTGGGATAGTAACAGCCATCTGACTACCTTCAGCCACCATGTTGCTCTTTGAGTGCACTTTGTCTTTGCTACATGAACAACTAAGATCTGCTTTAATCTTTACTTCCTTAAAGAGATCTCAACCAAAAACTCATTACAATGCAGGATTTATATTAAGCATATTTAACAACCAATATGAGACAGGCACCAACCAATCAAAACAGGTGCTGAGTTATAAGCAATGGTTCAGTTGAACTGGTGCTTACCAGCTGACCAACTGACTCTCAGCCCTGCTGGTTGGGATCATGTATCCTCTTTTTACCCAAAACACAGCAACCAATATCTATTGCAAGACAACCAGATATTCCTCTGGGCCAGTGGCTCTCAGTGGAGGCTGATTTTGCCTTCCAGGGGACACTGGCAACATCTGAAGACATTTTTGGTGGTGGGGTCTGGTGGGTAGAGGCCAGGGATCCTGCAAGTCTCAGGGCAACCACCTATAACAAAGAATTATCTGGCCCAAATTTTCCTAGTAGTGAGGTTGAGAAGCTCTCCTCTCGGTGAAACCCTTAGCATAAGCAATAGCTTCCCGTGCTCTGAACCACAGCAAACCTTTGCAAGATGATCTTGATGGCAGGGTCCTATCAGCTTGTCATCTTGGGGGTGTTTATAAAAAGCTATTTATAAATACTACTGCTCCTGTGGCTTCTTTCCACATTAAACTCTACTAGTCAAACAATAGAATAGCTAGGCACTGATTCCCCTCCCCCTCCCCCTCCGCCGTCCCTTCTCCTCCCCTTCCCTTCCCTTCCCTTCCTTTCCCTTCCCTTCCTTTCCCTTCCTTCCTTCCCTCCCTTCCTTTTTTTGATGGAGTCTCACTCTGTTGCCAGGTTGGAGTGCAGTGGTGTGATCTCAGCTCACTGCAACCTCCACCTCTGGGGTTCAAGCGATTCTCCTGCCTCAGCCTCCTGAGTAGCTGGGACTACAGGCACCTGCCACCACACCCAGCTAATTTTTGTATTTTTAGTAAAGACAGGGTTGTACCTTGTGGGCCAGGATGGTCTCCCTCTCTTGACCTCGTGATCTGCCCGCCCCAGCCTCCCAAAGTGCTGGGATTACAGACATGGTCCACCATGCCCAGCCTCTATAATTCTGTACGAGCTACATGATGTGCAATTTCCCCCACAGCCTAGGGCTTGTTCCCCATTCTCCTAACAGTACATGTTATGTTCTTAATTTTAACGAAGTTCAATTCATATTTTTTTCTTTTATACACTCTGTTTTCAGTGTTGTCTAAAAAATACTTTCATAACCCAAAGTCACAAAAATTTCTGCTTTCTTTTCTTCTTAGTCTAAAAGATACACATTTGTACTTTTTACATTTAAGTCTATGATCCACTTGAGTTAATTTTTCTATATAGTGTGAGATGTGGCTTGAATTTTTCTTTCTTTTCCTGCTTAAGGATATGCAATTGATTTCTACTTTTTTTAAAAAATAATAAAGACACTATTTTTTAAAAGAACAAATATTTACTATACAAACTGGGAAAGTGGAGGATATGGCTGCCTCCTGTTCCAGGGAGAAGGCAGAAGTGGGTGGGCAGGGGAAAGGGAAGCGTTTTGAGAGCAGCAAGGTCTCTTCAGTGGGGGCTCCGCAGGCTAAGGAGAGGCGGGGCTGTGGCTGGCAGAGTGGCCAGCTGAAGCGGTGGCAAGTG
>CAUYLG010061662.1:0-12709 GCA_963573385.1 Cacajao melanocephalus | reverse complement strand
ATCATTTCTGGGTCATGGCTTTTAGTGTCTTATTTTAAAACTCCAAATGCCCATCGACGATAGACTTGATAAAAAAAATATGGCACATATACACCATGGAATATTATGCAGCCATAAAAAACGATGAGTTCATGTCCTTTGCAGGGACATGGATGAAGCTAGACATCATCATTCTCAGCAAACTAAGACAGGAACAGAAAACCAAACACCACATGTTCACTCAAAAGTGAGAGTTGAACACAGGGAGGGGAACATCACACACCGGGGCCTGTCAGCAGGTGGAGGGCTAGGGGAGGGATAGCATTAGGAGAAATACCTAATGTAGATGATGGGTTGATGGGTGCAGCAAGCCACCATAGCACATGTATGTCTGTATAACAAATCTGCACGTTCTGCACATGAATCCCAGAATTTAAAGTATAACTTTTTTTAAAAAGTTAAAAAAAAGGAACTGTTAAACCTCAAAAATAAAAAATCTCGATTAAAAAACTCATAAGATTTCAACAGATATTTCACAAAAGATAATAAACTGACGGCAAATAGCCACGTGAAAAGATGCTTACTATCATTAGTTATTACTCACCTACTAAAATGGCTAAATTAAAAAGGTGAATGGGTAAAGAAAATTGCTATGTTCACACAATGGGATACCACCCACCAATAAAAAGAAATGGCCAACTGATACATTCAACAATAATTATTTTGTTAAATCTCAAAATAACTATTCTGAGTGAAAGAAGCCAGACCACAAAAAGTATATATTATTTCATTTATATAAAATTCTAGACAATGTAAACTAATCTATAGAAACAAGAACCATGTCAGTGGTTGCCTGGGGTGATAGGGATCATCAGAAAAGAGGGATTAGAATGGGGCAGGAAAAACCTTTTGGGGATTGTGGCTATGTTCATTGTCTTGATTGTAATGATGGTTCCATGAGCATATAAAAATGTTAAAACTGATGAAATTGTTCACTTTACATACGTGCAGTTTATTGTATGACAGTTATACCTGAATAAATCCATTGAAAATACAATAAAAAACAATGTACTCTGAATTTCATGAATCAAAAAATAAATGGAACAAATTATTTGCCACTTCCTGAGCACCTGCAAATAGATGCACATCACAGAGGACATCTGTTTGTTTTTCTAATGAACCTCAGGTGAACACAACTATATAAATTAAAACCTTTGGTTTATGGTACACTGTCTTCATTGGTTCATGTATAATTCCTTTTAATTTATTTCATTTGCTTGCATATGTATTTATTATAATATAAATAGTCATGAGTGGCTGGCCAATTGCAGAACCATAACTCTGATCATCACGTCTCTTTATTTCATTCCCCAGCCTTCAAACCCTGCTCCCAAATGACTAATCACCCTAAATTTTCTATTTAGCATTCCCTTGATATCTTAGAATATTTTTATCTGATACTAAAATAAATAGTTTTATGTCCTTTGAACTTAAAAAATACGTATTTCATTCTCATAACAGTATTGTTCATGATAACCAAGAGGTGAAGGCAACACAAATGTCCATCAACAGAATGGATTTTAAAAATGTGGTGCCTATGTACAGTATGATTCTATTCAGCCATTAAAAAGAATGGGGCCAGGTCCAGTGGCTCACACTGTAATCATACTTTTTTAATTCATAGCACTTTGGGAGGCTGAGGTGGGAGGATCGTTTGAGCTCAGGAGTTCAAGTCTAGCCTGGACAACATGGAGAAACCCCATCTCTACCAAAAATAAAAATAATTTTAAAATAATTTTAAAAAGAAGGATATTCTAACACATGTTATAGCGTGAATAAACCTTGAGAACATTCTACTAAATGAAATAAGCCTGTCCAAAAAGACAAATACTACATGATTCTATTTATATAAGGTATCTAAAATCAAATTCAGTGAAACAGAATAAAATGGTTGCAAGGGACTAAAGGGTAAAGGAAAAGTGGGAGTTTTTGTTTAACAGGTTTAGAGTTTCAGACTGGCAACACGAGAAAGTTCTCAAGAGCTTTTTCACAACAATGGACTATACTTACTACTGAATTGGACACCTATAATGGTCGAGATAGAATGCATAAGCAGAACATGCATGAAGAATCAATGATTAAGATAGTAAATATTTTTGTCACATGGTTTTTACCATAATGAAAAACAAATAAGCAAAGCAAAAAAGGAATCATGCTAAATATCGTCTTTTTTCACTGAACATTACTAAATTATTATTCACATTATTGTATGTGTCTGTAGTTAATTTATTTTCACAGCTGTAAAATACTAATTTTCTCTTTTCTACTTTCTTTGGTTTATTTTGCCCTACTCATTAATTTTCAGCATACATTTTTTAAATGTATGCATTGAGCCCTGCATGGTGACTCATACTTGTAATCCTGTAATCAGTACTTTGAGAAACAAAGTCTATCAAACAGGTTTTTCCTTTTGTCTCTTGTTTGGTACATTAGCAGTCTTTACGATCTGAAGCCTTTCCTTTTTCTTTAATTCTGGAGAAAGTTCTACATTGTGCCTTGAAATATTTTATTTTCTCCACCATTATTTTTCTCTCCCTCTGGAATCTTTTTTCTGTAAAAGTTAGCACTTCTACTTCTATTCTCCATGTCTCTTTTCTTTTGTATTTTCTATTTCTTTGTCGTCTGTTTTCTTCTCGGGATTGTTTTTCAATCTGTTCTAGCTCATCAGTTGGGTCTTCACCTGTGTATTGATGCTACTATTTATACCATCTTCTTAGTTTCTTATTTTAATTATCTAATTTTTCATACCTAATATTCATACTAGGTTCCTTTTATGTTTTTGTGTTTCTGTTTCACACTAAAAATTTCCCTTTCCCCTCTGAAGTAATTTAGATATCTGTCCCCTCCAAATCTTATATTGAAATGTTATCCCAAACACTGTCCAGTATGTCCATGTATTGTTCATTATGTCCTTTAATATATGTAATATGTTTATTTAAATATTTTGATTCCTGTGTTCTAATACTTCCAGGGATCTTTGTTGTTTTTCTTTTGAGATAATTAAATTCCATAAATATGTCATTATTTTGGCTAATGAAATCATTCTCTCCCAGAGATATCATATAGGGTATGCTGAGAAAGGGCTCAAACGCCTCCAGAAGCCCACACCTGGATCTACCATTCCAAGTGAGTACAAGGAATGAATGGACATGAGCCTTAGGCTGAAAAGTCTCAGGCATCATAAAACCAAAATTAATCATCCTCCTTTGTCACCAAGCAACACCTTCAGATCAAGACTGGCATGTTAGAATCACTTGGCAAGCTCTGAAAACGATGATGCTGAGGTCAGTCATCAGCCCAGGTCAGTTACATCAGAATCTCTGGGGGTGGGACCCAGGTAAGAATGATCACGGTATAATGGTGGGAAGTGGGAGAGTGTGACTTCCAGGGCTACATAATCTCCAGATTTTTTTCCCAACTTCTCACCTGACAGGTGTGTGTACCACCTTTGGGTCTTTGTCACTGGTTTCCGTAGGAAGCAGTTATCAATAATAACTACAACAGCAGAGAATGATTGGCAAGAGCTGAATTTTACAAACTTTTCATTAAACCTCTCATAGCAGCACCAGATCCCTCTGCCTCAGACTCTAGCCACTAGGCACCCAGCCACAAACCATAACTACCGCCTCATTTCAAAACTTTCTTCCATTGCCACAGGAATTTCTCCTTTGTGGGTGTTGTTTGTATTCTCTAACATCTATGTTATGTTTTCCTCTATAATATGATTTATCCAGTTAATTTTGAGAAAGGAGCCTGTCCAAATCAGGAGGAACTATCTCTTATCAGTTTTAAGCCTAGAAGTTTACATTCCCAATAAAAAAAATTTTGAAAGCTCCAAGCATTTATAATTACATAATTAGCTCCTGATGAATCCACATGTATGCACATATATGTAACAATTTCCCTTTCATAAGGCATGCTTTTATTTTGGGAAAGGAAAAGGTTAGCTAGGTTCATAGTCAAAATATGTGTAGTTAAAAAAAATTCAAACTGACAAATATCTCTCGTTCTTGGCATCTCTGTGAAATTTTTTACTCTTATCAAGTATATTTCTATCCTACTCTGTGTACCAACATCTCTCATTATCATCCTTTTTGATAGAAGTGGAAAGAGGATGTCTTTGTCATTGATGTGCTTCATTCTTCACCGTCATCCCAAATCCCGCCAGCTTTTAAAAACAGCATAGGTCTTAGAAATTTACTCTATATGTGTCTTTATTTTTTTCTAGTCAACTTAGAATGTTCAGCGTGTGGAAAAATTTCCCTTTCCTCTCTAATAGACTTTAGATATTAATAATATTAATATTTTTCCCCTACAAATCTTATATTGAAATATGATCCCCAATGTTGGAGGTGGGGCTTAGTGGGAGGTCATGGGGGCAGATCCCTCATGAATGGCCTGGTGCCCTCCCCACAGTAATAAGTTCATGTAAGATCTGGTTGTTAAAGACTCTGGAAGCCGGGCGCGGTGGCTCATGCCTATAATCCCAGCATTTTGGAAGGCTGAGGTGGGCAGATCACCTGAAGTTGGGAGTGTGAGACCAGCCTGACCAATACAGAGAAACCCCATCTCCAGTAAAAATACAAAAATTAGCTGGGCTTGGCGGCATGTGCCTGTAGTCCCAGCTACTAGGGAGGGTGAGGCAGGAGAATCGCTTGAACCTGGGAGGCGGAGGTTGCAGTGAGCCAAGATCACGCCATTGCAGTTCAGCCTGGGCAACAAGAGTGAGACTCTGTCTCAAAAAAAAAAAAAGACTCTGGAACCTCTTGCACCTTTTGTCTTGCCTCCTCTCTCATGGTGTGGCACGCCCAGCTCCTCTTGCCTTCCAGCATGACTGTAAGCATCCTGAGGCCCTCATCAGAAACTGACGCTGGCACCATGCTTCTTGCAGAGCCTGCAGAGCCTGCAGAGCCATGAGCCAAATAAGCCTATTTTCCTTATAAATTACCCAGTCTCCACTATTTCTTTATAGCAGTGCAAAATGGACTCATATACCCTTTATAAGACTAATTGCCTCTAAAATCTCCTGCTCCCTTGAAATCATGCACAGTGGCTAAAAAGCCACCTGCTATTCTTTTCCAGCCACTTGTATTCTATGTTTCCTTGCTGCATAAGAAATTACTACAAACATGGGAGCTTGAATCAGCACACATGTATTACCTCAGCGTTTCTGCAGGTCACACATTGGGGCACAGCATAGCTTGGTACTCCACAGAAGGTCTTACAAGGCTACATTCAAGGTGTTGGCCAGGACTGGCTCTCCACTGGAGGCTCAGCTAGGGAAGGATTTGCTTCTCAATTCCTTTTGGCAGCAACGGGTTCCATGTGGCTTTAGGAGTTCTGGCAGCTTGCTTCTACACAGCCAGCAAGGGAGAGAGAACATCTGTGGAGCCAGTCAGCTAGCAAAACACAGTCACATAACGTCACATAATCATGGGACCAACATGCCATTGCCTTGCCATATTCTGTTGTTTAGGAGCAAGTAATGGGTCTGGTCTACACCTCAGAAGAAAAAATTACACAAAGGCCTGAATAACAAGAGGAAGGGGTCGGGGGACCACCTTAAAGTTCATGTGCCACACCACTACTACGTCAATCCCATAAAATTTCATCTCTCCCAAGCCAATGGACCTGCCTCCCGGACCTCCTGATGTTTGGTAGAAAATAGCTCTTAGCAGGCTAGAAACATCTGGGGATTTTCATTCAGTAACTGACAAGGAACAATTCCTTTCTACTTTGATTTAATTATAATGAACCAAAAATTAAATGTCCAAGGATTATTAGGATTTAAGTTTGGATGCATGTAACGGAGACACGAAATAAAGTGACTTAAACCAAACTGAGTTTTATTCCTTTCTCGCAGAAGAGTCCAGAATTAAGCTGTTCAGTGGGGCTCTATTCCTCGAAGTTACCGGGGATGCTGGCTGTATCTATCTTGTTAGATCCATAGAGCATTGTCCTCATGATGTGGGCCAAGACGGCTTGCTGTCAGGTTCATATTTTAGTAGGATACAGGAAGGGAGAAACGCAAATATTGGAAATTTTGTGCACTACTTCCTCTTGAATCTTTTTGACAAAAATCGCTTATGTGAAAGTACCTACCAAGGGAGACTAAACCAGGTAGGCTTTATCCTGAGTAGTCATTTCTGTGGCCAAAAGACAGAGATTCTCTCACCAAAGGAAAATAAATCAGGAGAAATAGAAACCAGAAGACAATCTACATTAGAATTCTGCTAAAGTGACTTTTTCTTTTTTTCTTTTTTTTTTTTTTTTTTTTTTTGTAGAGATGGGTTCTCACTGTTGCCCAGGCTGGTCTTGAATTCCTGGCCTCAAGTGATCTTCCTGCCTTGGCCTCCCAAAGTGCTGGGATTACAGGCGGGAGCCACCACATTTGGCTTAATGTGAATCTTTTTTGTGGTGGTTGTTGTCGTTGAGATGGAGTTTAGCTCATGTCACCCAGGTTGAAACGCAACGGCACGATCTCTGCTCACTGCAACCTCTGCCTCCCGGGTTCAAGTGATTCTCTTACCTCAACTACCCAAGTAGCTGGGATTACAGGCATGTGCCACACCACGCATGGCTAATTTTGTATTTTTAGTAGAAATAGAGTTTCACCATGTTGGCCAGGCTGGCCTCTAACTCCTGACCTCACATGGGCTGCAGGTTCTGGCCTCCCAAAGTGCTGGGATTACAGGTGTGGGCCACCACACTCAGCCCTAATGTGAATCATAATTCCACTTAGGATTTATTTTTCTCTCAGTTTTCCCCTAAGTTAGCTAAAGTTTCCTTTTACTGAAATATCCCCAGACCTACTACATGGCCCAATCAAATTGTGCTCCCTAAAATGAAGTCTTTTAATAACAAAATAAAATATTTTATTTTAAAATAAAAATTTTAAAGGCATTCATTTATTGGACAAGCAGATCAAAGGAAAAAGCAAAATGTGTGCCACAGTGCTGATCGCAGTTTAATAGTTTGGGTTTTCCCACATCCTTTTGGCTTCAGACTTGGGACCTGCCCTTTCCAAGTCTCTCCCCTCCATTGTGTTTTAATTAGAAATAGGGATTTACTTCTCATTGGTTTCTGAGACCTACAGAGAATAGGACTAGAACCTATTTTGAGAAGCCAAATAAAATAATATTATGAACTGAAATGCTTTTGTGGTCCACTTAGCAGTGATTGGGCAAGAATTTCATCTTAATTTTTTATAGTGCTTATAATTTGAATGCATTTTGGACACGTTACATTTCCATGGCTCTCCAGGTGACATAATCACAAATTCCTGCACACTTGATTCTTGATTGCTCCGTGCACCCGCAGAGGAGCCCTATAGGCACGTGGGAATATAGATGTGTAACATGACAAAGGTATTGAAATACAACCCTAAAAGTTGATAGTGGTTTGCTCTGAGTAGATGGATGGGGTGGAATTGGAGGAGGTTTCATGTGGAAGGCTAAATAATGCCCTCACAAGAATGTCCACATTCTAATCCCCACAACCTGTGAATATATTATCTTATGTGGCAAAAGTGACTTTTGCTTGATTAAGTTGAGGGTCTTGAGCTGGAGAGACTCTTTGGGTGGGCCCTACATGTAATCACAAGGATCCTTAGGCAGAGGGAGATTTTACATGGAAGAGAAAGTGAGGTGACAGTGGGATCAGAAGTAGGAGATGTGATGTGATATGACCACAAGCCAGGGAATGAGGACATCCCCCAAAAGATGGAAAAGCCAAGGAAATTATTCTCCGCAAAGCCCCCAGTGAGTGCTGCCTATTGACTCTGATTTTGGCCCAGGGAAATCTATTTAGGACTAATGGCCTTCAGAACTATAAAAGAATGAATCTAAGTTGCTTTAGGCACCAGATTTGTGGTATTTTGTTACATCAGCAATAGGGAACTAATGTAGTTTAACTTCTTACCTTGATCTCTCCTAAATGTTTGACTCTTTTTATAACAAGTGTATATTATTTTTCTGATTAAAAATAAAGAGAAAAAGGATTATTTCTCATTATTAAAATGATTTATCTTGTGAATTTTTTAAACATGTGTATTACATGTTCAAAAATAATTTTAAAATGACCTGAAAGATGCAGATTTACATTGTTGCCTCTTGATCATTCCATAGTCTGAATTGTACAGGGGGATGTGAGTATCATGGGGGCCAACCAGCCCTCGAATTTTGCCTTTGGCAACTTTATTTCTGTTTTTGATGTTATTGTGAGCTTTTCATTTGTTTGGTTTTCTGTAATGATGTCCCTGGTGCCATTAGAGCATACCTGTGGCATATGATGGTCTACCAAGAAGAAAGGACTATGATTTCTATTTGTTTCTCTGCATTAACCAGCCACCAAGAATTTCAATGACCTTTTAAAACCAAGGCCAGGCATGGTGGCTCATGCCTGTAATTCCAGCACTTTGGGAGGCTGAGGCAGGAGGATCACTTGAGGCCAGGAATTTAAGACCACCCTGGGCAACTCAGCAACACCCTCATCTCATTAAAAATGTTTTAAATTAGCTGGACATGGGGGTGCATGCCTGTAGTCTCAGCTCTTCAGGAGGCTGAGGTGGCAAGATTGCTTGAGCCCAGGAGTTCCAAGCTGCAGTGAGTTATGATGGCAACACTATACTCCAGCCTGAGCCATAGAGCAAGATCTTGTTCATAAAAAATAAAAATAATAAAAAGTTTCAGATTTTAAAAAATTAAAAATCAAATTGTAGTGAACATAGGCTTTTGTTTGATAAGAGTATTTATAGCTTTCCCCCTAGCTTTCCCTTTGCTACTGCTAGTTCAAAACTGTAGAAATAGCCCCAAGTAAATCTGATCTAGTTTATTTTCTGCTCTATTTCTTATCTTAATAACTCAGCCCCTGAAGACTGGGGACATCCCCAAGGACTAAAGAGCCCACGTGCTTCAAAGAAGTCACCAGATAATAGAAAAATGTAGAAACGAAGCATTTGTTTTTCCTTCTATCGCTGCCTCTTACACACTTCAGCTTCTTCATGATCTCCAGCAGGAAGATGGGACCACAGTATGTCAAACTCCCAGTGATCCATGGATGCTTCCAGATGCATCCTTTGCAGTGTTGTTCCCTCCCTCATCACCACAATGTCTTTTTCTTACTTCCAAAAATACCTCACTGCTTTCTTAAAAAAGGAAAAGACCCACGACTCTCCCATCTTCCTTCACTTGGTCCAAACTGTAATGTATCAAGCAGGATTCTGTGACATTTGTACAATATAGTTGTCATTGTTCCTAATTTTAAGACTTGTCTTATTTTGTCCCCCAGATAGTACTTATTTGATTTTTCTTTTGAGGGCATTTTGGGTGCTGAACTGGGAATCAGTAATATGTAAGCTTGCTCTTATACTTTCATATTTCTTGGTTATCCAAACTTTTTAACTTTTCTTAAATGAATCTGTATTATTTGTATAATTTTAAAATCAACTTCACTTAAATTTACTTAAAAGTAAATATTGCTACATTTCATTTAATAGTACTTTCCAATCAATTAATTCTTACAAAAAATATTTTAACTCATAAAATATTCCAGATGACATTAGCTAGGTTCTAATTACTGTTTAAATAGAGCTTCCTTTGTTCCTTTTACTGTTAGTATAATGATTATATTAGCCAACCAGAATGCACCTCCGCTCAGGAAAATTTAGGTGAAAATGATAAAATTAATAAGTTTTTATTCTACCCTGAGGTATTCTGATTGAGTCTTTTCAATCCAGACTATTATAAACAGGAAAAACAGCAGCATGTAGATTAACAGCTGGATTTTGTTTTAAATATTTTCTTAATTATAATCTATTTAATTTTTTGCAGTCAAAGGGATTTTTCATGTTATTGTTATTGGAGAAAATATCTTACTTGTGTTTCTTATATGACAATCTTGTGTTTCTGGATTACAGAGCTGAAAAATATGGTGGCAATTGCTCCGGAAATCTTGTCTTCTTACTCTGCTCTTTGAAATTTTGCACCCAAGCAATAATTCTCTTTCAGGATACGTCCTGAAAAATATATCAAATCTCACCAAATCATGTAGAAAGAGAAGTTGCCAAAACTGGAAGAAGCCTAATAAATCTTGAGGAAATGTCACAAAAAGCAAGTAAATATGCCTAGGGTGTTTACTTCCTCCTGAAACTTAGAAAGACCTTAGCAGCATAAAAGTTACATGAACTCAGGATTCTGCTTTTTCTCACTTTTCTGCATTTTGCGAGACTGGAGACAAAGCTCAGTTAGAACCAGCATAGCAATAGCTCTCAGGGAGCCAAGGTGGAGCTTTACCATTTCAACAGAGACCAATTTTGATTTTAGCACAATGCCACCCATTTAGCATCAGACTGCTCCTGCAGTACCATAGAGACACCTTAAACACTGTGAGTGCCCAAACTGCAGAAGTGGGAAAGGGAGACCCTCCACTCCCGAACACACACCCCCACTGGCGAAAATGAAGGTCTAGTTTGTGAGAGAAGAGTAAGGCCAGGCATGGTGACTCACGCCTGTAATCCCAGCACTTTGGGAGGTCAAGGCGGGCAGATCACCTGAGGTCAGGAGTTTGAGACCAGCCTGAGCAACACGATGAAACCCGGTATCTACTAAAAAAAAGTACAAAATTAGCTGGGCATGGTAGCACATGCCTGTAATCCCAGCTAATTGGGAGGCTGAGGCAGTAGAATCACCTAAACCTAGGAGGCGGAGGTTGCAGTGAGCAGAGATCGCACCATTGCACTCCAGCCTGGGCAACAAGAGCAAACCTCTGTCTCAAAAAAAAAAAAAAAAGAAAGAAAGAAGGAAAAGAAAAGAATGTAGTAGGTACCTTCAAGAACATCTTATAATTATCCACAGGCATTTCTTGATTAAAAATTATGTTTTTCTGAGTTGCTTATTTTGTTAAGTCCATACAGAAGTCTGGAAAGGAAAATAATTCAGTTCCTGCAAAAAAAAAAAAATTAAAAAGCTCTCCTGAAGGCATATGCCAATAACCTAACATTTTTACTCTAATGGCCATATAGTGATCAGGAGAAAAGAGAAAAAACTTAGGGTCTTCTTGTGATGGGGATTCTAAACGACATTCCACAGAATTGGGACCCTACATAAAATAATGAGTTAGGAAAAATCCCACACTGCACAGGCAGACAGCAAGGAAACTTGCCTGTCTTAAATTTGACACTAAGCAGAGAATGAAAAAAGTCTTTAAAAATTAACCACTATCTGG
Source organism: Cacajao melanocephalus (assembly GCA_963573385.1). Lineage (NCBI taxonomy): Eukaryota > Metazoa > Chordata > Mammalia > Primates > Pitheciidae > Cacajao > Cacajao melanocephalus. The sequence goes on along the minus strand of CAUYLG010061662.1, from coordinate 1,447 downwards.
GAGTCTGGCACAGTGGCTCACGCCTGTAGTCCCAGAACTTTGGGAGGCCAAAGCAGGTGGATCATATGTGGCCAGGAGTTCATGCCCAGCCTGGGCAACATGGTGAAACCTTGTCTCTACTAAAAATACAAAACTTAGCTGGGCATACTGGCACACACCTGTAATCCCAGCTACTTAGGTGGCTGAGACAGGAGAATCGCTTGAACCTGGGAAGTGGAGGTTATAGTGAGCCAAGATTGCACCACTGCACTCCAGCCTGGGAGACAGAGCAAGACTCTGTAACAGAAAAAAAGAAAAGAAAAGAAAAGTTAACCACTAGCAGGTACTTGTGTCAGTTATGACACGCTATCTAAATGACCCCAAAAATCTAGAACCAACAACTAATATTAAGGTAATCCTGGTAGTGTCCTATAATAAACTTCAAGTGAAATAAATACAAATTTATACTTAGAGGCATTATAATAAATCTGTAGAAGACAAAGAGAAGATGTTAAATGCATCTAGAAAGAAAACAATATCAAAGGAACACCAATTGCACTGGAAGCTGCCTTCTCAGCAGTAAGAATTAGATGCTAGAATGTTGTGGAATCATATATTCATATATTATTCCAGACAATAGAAAATCTGTGTCACGCCCTAAAAATCCTATTAAGAATACATGTGAAACCAAGACTTTTTCTGGACAAAAATTAAACCAAGAATTATCCTCAACAGATCCTCACTAAAAGATCTTCTAAAGAAATAATTTAGACTGATTCCAAATGAAAAGTTTGACATACAAGAAAGAATGTAAAACAAAGAAATTGTTTACATGGATATCTAACATTGACTCTATAAAACAATAATAATGTCTGTTTCAGTAGCCAGCCCTCTTCAACACACACACACACACACACACACACACACACACACACACGATAAATGTAAAAATAGTGGGCTAAAATAGCATGGAATTTGAGAAGGCTATGATGTAAGAGAGAAGTAAATTCTTTTGGATTTTTGCTATCACAGTTTATTGTATACCCTAAATAGTGGAGGTATGGAAATGATTTTATATTTTATTATAAACATAATAGAAGGTCATTGAGAATTTTGACTTAGAGCTAAAAAAATTTTTTTTAATTTGTTTTTATTGCATTTTAGGTTTTGGGGTACATGTGAAGAACATGCAAGAGGTACACACATGGCAGCGTGATTTGCTGCCTTCCTCCCAATCACCTATATCTGGCATTTCTTCCCATGCTATCTCTCCCCAACTCCCCACCCCCCGCTGTCCCTCCCCTAGTTCCCCCCACAGACCCCAGAGTGTGATGCTCCCCTCCCTGTGTCCATGTGTTCTCATTGTTCAACACCCACCTATGAGTGAGAACATGCAGTGTTTGATTTTCTGTTCTTGTGTCAGTTTGCTGAGAATGATGGTTTCCAGGTTCATCCATGTCCCTACAAA
>CAUYLG010061655.1:0-22636 GCA_963573385.1 Cacajao melanocephalus | reverse complement strand
ACGAGCTAAGACTTTGGTGATTATTGGGAAGTCATGATTGTATTTTGAAATATGAGAAGGATATAAGATTTGGAATGGCCAAGGGCAAAATGATATAGTTTGGGTGTGTGTTCCCACCAAAATCTCATATTGAAATGTAATCCTCAATGTTGGAGGTGGGCCTAGTGGGGATGTCATTGAATCATGAGGGCAGAATTTCCATGAACAGTTTGGCATCATTTCCTTATCCTCACATAGTAAGTTTTAATGAGAGCTGATTGTTTAAAAGTGTGTAGCACTTCCCACCTTCACCCTCGCACTTACACTGTGATGTGCAAGCCCCCTAGATTTATCTTTCATCTTGAGTGTCAGCTGTCAGAGGCTTCCCCAGAAGCAGACACCAGTGCTATACTTTCTGTACAGCCTGTAGAACCATGAGCCAATTAAACCTCTTTTCTTTATAAATTACCCAGTCTCAGATTATTTCTTTATAGCAACGTGAGACTTGCCTAATATATCCACCAAAAAACCATTAGAACTAATAAGTTGATTAAATTTGCAGAATACAAAATTGACATATACAAATTAGCAGAACTTCTATAAGCCAACAGTCAACTAACTGAAAAAGAATTTAAAAAAATAATGCTATTTGTAATAGCCACTAATAAAACAAAATGTGTGGTTTAACCAAAGAAATAAAAGTTCTCAGCAATTAAAACTATAAAACACTGACAAAAGAAATGAAAGAGGACACAAAACATAGAAAGTTATTTCTATGTTCACAGATTGGAAGAATCAGTATTTTTAGAATGTTCACAGAATCCAAAGCAATCTGTAGATTTTATACCATCTCTACCAAAATAACAATGACATTCCTCAAAGAAATAAAAAAAAAGAATTCTGAAAGTTATATGAAACCACAAAACACTGTAATAGTCAAAGCTATGCTGAGCATATAAAACAAAACAGGAAGAATCCCATTACCTGGCTTCAAATTATAATACCAAGCTATCATAATTAAAATAGCATGGCACTAGCATAAACACAGATATGGAACAGAAGAAAGAACCCGGAAATAAACTTATAAACCTACAGTAAACCTATTTTCAATAAAAGTGCCAAGAACATACAATAAAAAGTAAGACAGTTGCTTCAATAAATAGGGCTGGGAAAACTGGCAAGTCATAGGCAGAAGAATGAAACTAGAACCCTATTTCTGGCCACATACAAAAGTCAAATTAAAATGAATTAAAGACTCAAACCTAAAATCTCAAACTAACAAACCTGTATAAGAAAACATTGGGGAAACTCTCTAGGACATTGGTTTGAGCAAAAATGTTTTAAATAATGCCCCACAGGCACAGACAGCCAAAGCAAAATGGACAAATGGGATTACAGCAAGTTAGAAAGCTTTTTTACAGTGAAGGAAACAATCAACAAAGTGAAGAGAAAACCCACAGAATGGGAGAAAATATTTGTAAATTATCTGTCTGAAAAGGGATTAATAGCCACATGATATGATTAGGCTTTGTGTCTTCACCCAAATCTCATATTAAATTTTACTCCCCAGGTGCTAAGGAAGACACCTGGTGGAAGGTGATGGGATCATGGGGGTGGCTTCCCCCATGCTTTTCTTGTGATAGTGAGTTCTCATGACATCTGATGGTTTTATAATGGGCTCTCCCCACTTCGCTTCACATACACGCTCTCTTTCCTGCTGCCATGTTAGAGGTGCCTGCTTCCCCATCTGCCATGATTGTAAGTTTCCTGAGGCCTCCCAAGCCATGTGGAATTATGAGTAAATTAAACCTATTTCCTTTATAAATTACCAGTCTCAGGTATTTTTTTTTGTAGCAGTGCAGAAGCAGACTAATACATTTCAATATATTAAGAGTTCAAAACATTCTATAGAAAAAATGTAATAATCTAACTGAAGAGTAAGCAAAAATTTAAGTAGACATTTATGAAAAGAAGACATACAAATGGCAAACAGGCAAATGAAAAACTGCTCCACATTTCTAATTATCATAGAAATGCAAATGAAACCCACAATGAGATATTATTTCACCCCAGTTAAGGTGGCTTTTATCCAGAAGTCAGTCAAAAACAAATGCTGGTGAGGAAGTGGAACAAAGGGAACCCTTGTACCCTGTTGTGGGAACACAATTAAGAAACATAATTAATTATGTTTCTGACATAACAAAAAATAGAGCTACAATATGGTCCAGCAATCCCACTGCTCAATATATATTAAAAGAGGTTATTAATACCCATTTTTAGACTGCATTCTAGCCTGGGCAATAGAACAAGAATCCCGTTCTCTCTCCCTCTTTCTCTTCCTCTTTCTTTCTCTCTTACATTCTTTTTTTTCTCTTTCTTTCACTCTTTCTTTCTTCTTTTCTTTTTCTAAAAAAAATAAAAAATAAAAATAAATAAAAATAAATAAAAGTAAAGTCATCCCACTGGTAGGGAGTAAGCCAATTATTCTTCTTGTCCCATACAGCTGGCTACTTATGAAACATTAAAATCAAATCACTTCAGGCAAGTACTTTGTAATGGATTAACTTGTCCATGATGTAATCAAGCTTTAGAATAATATTACAAATGCCAAACAAGACTTTCAAACAGCAACATTGAGACACTTTGCCAGCTGAATCCATTACTGTAGAAAGAAATCCTTCAGGCAATGTTAGGTCACTGATTATAGCAATTTATTTCTCATTAGCTATAACTACCTGACCTCTTCATCTATTTCTGGTCTATGTAATTGCACTTCAGAATTTATACATACAAACTCATAAGGAATCATTTTATTTCTTTCACTAAAAGAATATGAATATAATTTAATGCAAGTGATTATTCTCCAGAATTCTAGACAGGAACGCTGACCTGTTCGTTCTCAGAGTTGAGGTTTCACAAGAGAGTGATATATAACAAAGGAAAATCAGAGTCAGACCTGTAGAAGTGCATGATCGTGACATTCATCATAGTATATTCAGAGAGTTTATGTTGGTAGAAAAATTACAAATTTAACATTCTTTATTCAATAAAATTCTAAAGGTATAGCACAAACTTCATGTAATAGAAAATCCCTAAATAATTAAAAAGCAAAACATTTCAAAAGTACAAAAACTAATGAAAAGCATTCTAATTTACCCAAATTTCACATAATTCTACTACTAAATCTAAAAAGGTATATTAATATAGGTATATTGCACTTGTTCCCTGTGGCTGCTGTAAGAAAATTACCACAAACTTGGTGACCTAAAACATGAAATGCTCCTCTTATATTTCCGAAGGCCAGAATTCTGCAATCAGTTTCTCTGGGCTAAAGTCAAGGTCTTAGGGCAGTTGCGCTTTCTCTGGAGGCACTAGAGGAGGAGAAACCATGTCCTTGACAGTTCCTGCTTCAGGAGATGAATTCTTTGCATTCATTGCATCATGCATGCACCTCTTTCATTGATAAGTCATCAGTGGTAGAGTGAAAGCTTTCTCTATATCCACTAAAGATCACTGAAATGACTGCGAGTAGACAGATGAATACAATAAAAAATGTAACAAATTTTAAAACATGAATATGGATATGTTAGTGGCTCAAATATGAAACTTAAAGTGGGGCCAGTTAGTTGAGATATAAATACCTTCCTCATAGGGAAGGAGGAAATGGGACGGGTATGAAATTGTGAGAGGTAGCAAATTATTTTCAGGGGAAATAAATGAGCTCAAACAAACAAACAACAACAACAACAACAAAGCAATGACCCTAGGACAAAGTTCCTCGAAGCTCTGGGGAGGTGAGTGGGAAAGTGAGGGGTAAACTTTGTTGTGAGCAAAGATTGTCCTCTCATGCAGATGATGTCTCCTAGGTCATCCCTCAGCTTCTTCCAGAATAGTTCAAATGTATATCTGGGAGTGATTGTAACTGACTATTGAGTTCACCTTGTCCACTACCTAGACAAAGACAATTTATCATGACAGGAGAATTGCAATGGAGAAAAATTAATTCACTCAGAGCTGGCTGTGGAGTAAGAGGTAGGAAAGTGGGGAGTGCTGACTGGTCAGGCTGGTGATGGAATTATAGAGGTTGAAGGGAGGTTTTCTTGCTGTCTTCTGTCAGCACAGTATATTCACTCACAGTATATTCACTCAACTTGCTGCATTCTTCACTGTGTTGCTGTTTTGTTCTCTTTCTCCCTTACCCTCCCTTGGGAGAGTCTCTAAGCATTGGAGGAGAGTGAGAAACAGTGGACTGAAAATATAAGAAATTTAAAAGATGACTTAAAGAGGAAGCATTCCTTCTGGTTTTAAAATCCTGGCCGGGCACGGTAGCTCAAGCCTGTAATCCCAGCACTTGGGGGGGCCTAGGCGGGTGGATCATCTGAGATCAGGAGTTCCATACCAGCCTGGCTAACATGGTAAAACCCTATCTCTACTAAACGTACAAAAAAAAAAATAGCGGATGTAGTGGCTCATGCCTATAATCCCAGCTACTTGAGAGGGTGAGGCAGGAGAATTGCTTGAACATGGGAGGAGAAGGTTACAGTGAGCTGAGACCAGACCATTGCATTCCAGCCTGGTTGACAAGAGCAAGACTAGGGAAAAAAACAAAATAAAACAACAAATAAAACATATTCTAGTAGTCTCGGCTTGTATTAGACACCTAACATTTTGGCCAAATTTTCTTGGCAACAAGATTTTTCAAAAATAATTAACAACTATTAGGTCACATGCCCATACTACATTGGACAATAAGGTACTATATTTTACAGTCCTATCAGAAATACATAGACTAGGGATTCACACACAAAAAGTGGAATGCCTATTAAGAGGAGAATAAGGGATACTCAGTACAAAGCTAGTTGTAAACTGGAGAACAAACTAAGCTTAAGTCTCTTTATGATAGTTGATTTGGTAAATTTCTGCAACATTGTGTTGGTTTCAAGAATATCAAGAGGGAAATTCAAAAACATGCATTGTCATTTTACAAAAAGTTTCCTTATTTTAAATTGAAGACTGTTCTGCATTAGCTGTCAGCATTAGGCATCTTGTGCCTAATAATCATGACTATTAAGAATGTCTAAAATTGTGTCTAAAAATAATCAGGGCTCTTGACCTATGAATGGATACTTCAGTCAAGCCTAGAGTTTCTATTCCCTCTACTTCCTCTGCTGACACTCTAAGGTGTCATTTCTCACACGGGGATAACTATAACAACATCTTATTTGAACTGTTTCTTATTATGATCTACATACACAACCTATGTTCCATATCAAATCAAGCATTAATACTAATATTTCATTTTAATATTTCTTATTGTTTCATAAAAAGAGGTAGTCTCTCAATTATATTTTTTCAGTTTGAAAAAATTAAAGGCATTCAGCATTATTAAGATATGGGAGTTTATTGTAAGATAAAGTGGAAATTATGAAAGAGTAGCACATGATCTAAACAGATTTGATGAACATAGAAAATAAGATATACTGCAGCTTTAGGGGTATATCATCCTATTCGCTCTTCGTAAATGACACTTACTTTTTCCATTTTTCTTTTTTACTATTTTGACTGTCATATTTAATAATAATTTTTGGAACAGGTAGTCAATCTTCCCCTTGACAATAATATTTATGAAGACAAGGACTCAGTCTTACACAGCACTCTATATCTCTAATAGCTGGATAGTCATATGTGTAGTTTTACACTAGGAAAGAGGGATAATAGATAGATTTAGATGAAAATAAATGTATTATTTTATATAGCTCAGCTTTCTCATAAGAAAAAAATAACCAGAAGAAAGAGTGGAAAGAAGAAGAGTAACAATCAAATTTAAAAATATTGATCATGCTTATCTGGTCCATAGTAGATGGAAAATCCCCACACAATATCTGTATTACAGTGGACTTCACTGGGAGCTTTAAATGAAAAAAAAGATTCAGCTACATATATTAAAATTATTGGCTCTAAAAATAGAATAGGGCAAATAAAAATTGGGGCAAAATTTTGGGTAAATTATTGGTAAATTTTTACCCAAATAAGTTGCAATTCTATCATAAACAAAAAGACATTCTTAAGTATGTAGGCTTTCACCTAATTGAGTGATGGTTGATAAATTTGAAAAGATATTAAGTTATATTTTAAGATAGTATATTTTTGAAAGGAGTAAAGAGGCAAGAAAAACAAATAACAGAAACAAAATGTAGCAGAATAATGTTATCAGAGAAAAGATAGACAACATTATTGTCAAACATTGCTCACGAATTAAAAAAAAAATAGTTAAAAGTCTTATATATAGTGTTTCTGTTTTCTAGAGCCGCAGTAACAAATTCCCACAGATCTAGGCTTAGAACAACAGGAATGTATTCATCTACAATTTTGGAGGACAGGAAGTCTGAAATCAAGTTGGTGGCAGGGCTACATTCTCCCTGAAGGCTGCAAAGTTCTTCTTTGCTTTTGTGTAGCTTCTTGTGACTCTAAGCTATCCTGAGTTGTAGCTGCATCACTCCATTATCTGCCTCATCTTCCAATGGCCTCCCTCTCTGTGTCTCTGTTTGTCTGCCCACTTCTGATAGGGACACCTGTCAGCCTCATGACGCTTATGCTAAACTTACCTGATCTCATCTTACTGATATCTGCAAAGGACTTATTTACCAATAATGTTACATTGTGAAGTTCTAGGTGGACATGAATTTGGGGAGCGGGAAGATGGGGGGGATATTGAACATACTATATCTAGAGTACAATTGTTCATCAAATTACCAGAGGCAAGGAAAAATGAGCTGAGAGGAGATAAAATATGGCTTGTCAGAATTTTTTTAAAAATTACATAAAGTAAGGCTTTTTGCAAGAAGCACAAATAAGAACGGACACTGTTGAAACATAGTAATGGACACAAAATAACAAATTAGATAACAAAGAAAACTAATTAAAAATTATTGAAGTTTTAAAAACTAACAGAGCAACATATGATAGAAATGGTTAACTAGAAGATCTAATATGTACACATATCAATCAGCAATCCCCTAGATATAGATTACTGAGATAGTATAACAGAAAAAATATAGTCAAAGATAAAATTTAAGACAGATTTTTAAAATAAAAATATATAAAACTTGAAGTTATCACTACTCAGAAATTTAGAGAAGAAAAAAATCATGTATATAATATAATCAATATAAAGAGCTATCCTAACACAAAAATCTGACTTAAAAAATGAAAAGAACAATTCACCTAAAAGGGAAAACACAATACTAGTTCCACACATTTTTATGGGTACATTAAACACTAGAAGGCAGTAGAGAAATATTTTTGAAGTACTGAGTGAAAATATATGACTAGAATTCTTCCATATTGTCAGTTATTTCTGACATAAAAGAACTTAGGAAATTTGTTTTCTGTGAGTCTTTTTTTTTTTTAATAAACTACACTCAGGTCAGCTCTTGCCAAACAAGATACAAGTAGAGAAACTTGTGTCAAGTTACAGAATGAAGATAGTGGACCACTCAGTCTAAGGAAGAGTAGTCATGAGGTAGTAAGGGTACTCAGGTATTTCTGTGGAGAGACTCAGGAGAAGAGGGACTATAGCTTCCTAACAATGTGCAGCACTAACTTGGCCAAACAGATGTGTGAACTACCTTGAAATCCACCTTGAAAGGAGATCCTCCAGCCCCAGCGAAGCCTTCAAAAGACTCAGCCCTGGCTGCATATAAGTGCAATCTCAAAAAACTTTAGCCACAAATACCCATTCAAGCTTGTCATGAATTCCTGACCTACAGTAACTGTTACAGTTGTGTGTCTCAGACTAAAACACTTGGAATAGTTCTGATTTGGCAATAGAATGTCAATGTTATTTATTAAAATGTAAACATTATATAATTAATAATAGTAAATAGTGAGTAGACATAAAATTCCAGCTATGTGTTACATCTTTCTCCAATAAGGAGAAAGACTTAATATTTTGGGAAAGGAACAAGAACCCCATGGTCATCAATGACTCAGTCAAAGATTGACTGTTTCTTAGACACAGGTAGAAGTAAAAGGTATCTTCCTTTGAGAGAAGAGCAAGAAACATTTATGGACACAATATCTGGTACTGATACACATGAGAGGGGTGCTGATACTGGAAGTGAAAAAGGATCTGATCATTTCTCCAGGACTTTTTAAAGATGCAAGGCACATTTTTTGCTTATATGTGGGAGGATTCACTGAGAAGGCCTAATCCCTGAGGCCTAGGCACACAGCGGTATCTAAGACTGAAACAGGACCAAGACACTGAACTCTTCCTCTACTCAATGTTATAAATAATGAAGGAATCTGACATATCTAGGAAATAATAATAATGGTGATGTAATTATTATTATTTACAAAACAATAAAAATTACACAATCTTTGACGAATTTTTCTAGAGTGAAACAGGCCATGACAACGACAAAAAATCTATATAAATAAAAAACATTGCAAATGATATACATTAGCATTTGCTGATCCAATTGCAGAATTAAAATAAGAAAGCAAATACAATTCCCCAGAATTCATCTGATTTCAATTTTAAACTAATTCTTAGAAATAGATGAAATCAAATTAAAAATAATATAGAGGAGAAGCGGAGCAAGATGATCAAATAGAAAGCGCTACTGATCATCTCCCTTAACAAGGATCTCCCTTAACAAAGATACCAATTTAGCAATTAACTCTACACAAAAAAAGTACCTTCATAAGAACTAAAAATCAGGTGAGCACTCAAATTACCTGGTTTTAACTTCTTATCATTGAAAGAGGCACTGAAAGACTGTACCATCCTCATCTATCTCCTGGCAGTAGCCACATGATGTAGACAGAATCTATGTGCTTGGGAGAGGGAGAGCACAGTAATTTTGAGACATGACATTGATCTCAGTGATGCCCTGTCACAGCAGAAAGCACAAGCAGGCTAAACTCAGCTCACACCTACCCATGGAGGGAGTATTTAAACCAGCCCTAGCCAGAGGGGCCCACCCCAGGGGCTGGAAACTGAGTTCCAGCAAGCCTTACAACTGCAGGATAAAGTGCTCTAGGGCCCTAAATAAACCTGAAAGGCAGTCCAGGCCACAAGGACTTCAACTCCTAGGCAAGTTCTAATGCTGAACTAAGCTCAGAGTCAGTGCACTTAGCAGACACATGACCTAGTGAGATGCTGGCTGGGGCAGCTTATGAAGTTCTTGTAGCACCCCTGCTCCAACCCAAGGCTGTACAGTTTGTGGCTCCAAAAGAGATCCATTCTTTTCTGCTGAAGGGGAGAAGATGGAAGAGTAAAGATGACTTTGTCTTGCATCTTGGATATAGTTCAGCCAAAGTAGGATAGGGCATCCGTCAGAGTCATGAGGTCCCCTTTCCAGGCCCTAGTTCCTGGATTACATTTCCAGGCATATACTGAGCCAGGAGTGAACCCGCTGTTTTGAAGGGAAAGACCCAGCTCTGGTAGGATACATTACCTGCTGACTAAAGAGCCCTTGGGCTCTGAATAACCAGTGGTAATACCCAGGTATTATGCTGTGGGCCCTGGGTGAGGCTCTGAGACTTGCTGGTTTCTGATCCTGACCTGAGCTGGAAAGGAGCCCACTGCCTGAGGGGTGAGTCCCAGGCCAGACAGCATTCACAACAAGCTGACTAAAGAGCCTTTGGGCTTTAAGTAAACAGCAACAGTGGCCTGACAGAACATCCCATGGGCCTGTGGTAGTGGTGGCCCCAGAGAGAAGATGCTTTGCCTGTGGAAAGGGGAAGGAAGAGTGAGAAAGATTTTGTTGTATGGTTTCAGTGTCAGGTCAGCCACTGTATAACACTAGGTAGATATGCATGATTTTTTTATTCCAGTCCCTGGCTATCAGAGATTATCTGCAGACATACCCAGTGTCTGGGGAACTCAACATCCTGAAGGAAAGACCACAGCTTGGCTGGCTTCACTACCTGCTGATTGTAGAGCAACAGGGCCTTCAGTAAACATAGGCAGTAGCCAGGGAGTGGTTACAGCAGGCCTTGAGTGAGACCCAGTCCAGTGCTGACTTTGTGTCTGTCCCAGTGCATATCCAACAATGTTGGCCACATGGGTGCTTGTGTCACCCCACCTGGAGTTCCAGGTGGCTCAAGAACAGAGAAAGAGAAACTCAATTTGTTTAGGAGAAAGTAAAGGAAGAGAACAAAAGACTCTGCCTGGTAATCCAGATGATTCTTCAATATGTTATTTAAGACACTTAAGATGGTACCCCTATGAGTCTGTCTCATGGCCAGTAACAGTGTTACTGGCTTCAGGTATCCATTAATACAAATACCACTTTGATCACAACGTCCAAGTCCTTTCAAATACCTGGAAAGCCTTTCCAAGTAGAATGGCTACAAACAAGCCCTAACTGCAAAGACTACAATAAGTAGCTCTTTAATGCTCAGACACAGAAGAACACCCACGGACATCAAGACCATCAAGGAAAACATGACCTCATCAAATGAACTATGTAAGGCACCAGGGGCTAATCCTGGAGAAACAGAGATATGTTACTTTTCAGACAGAATTTAAAATAGCTGCTTTGAGCAAACTCAAACAATTCAAGATAACACAGATAAGGAATTCTGAATTCTATCAGATAAATTTAACAAACAAATTGAAATAATTAAAAAGAACCAAGCAGAAATTCTAGAGTTGAAAATGTAATAGACATACTGAAGAATGCATCGGAGTCCTTTAACAGCAGAATTGATCAAGCAGAAGAAAGAATTAGTAATCTTGAAGACAGCCTATGTGAAACCATATAGTCAGAGGAGACAAACAAACAAAAAGGAGATAGCTAAAAAAAGAAAGAGGCCCAAGATCTAGAAAATAGCCTCAAAGGGGAAATATAAGAGTTATTGACCTTAAAGAGGAGGAGAGAGAAAGGTAAAAACAGAGAGTTTATTCAAAGGAGTAATAACAGTTCTCTAACTTCCCAACCCTAAAACAATACATAAATATCCAAGTATAAAAAGGTTACAGAACACCAAGCTAATTTAACTCAAAGAAGATTACATCTTAATCAAACTCCCAAAGGCCTATGATAAAGAAAAGTTCTGAAGGCAACAAGAAAACAAACAACAACAACAACCAAACCCATGCAATGGAGCTCCATTACATCTGTCAGCAAACTTTTTAGTGGAAACTTTACAGGCCAGGAGAGAGTAGCATGACATATTTAAAGTGCTGAAGGATAAAGCAAAACAAGACAACTTTTATCCTTGAATAGTATATCCTGAGAAAATATCCGTCAAATGTGAAGAAGAAATAAATACTGTCCTAGATAAACAAAAGCTGAGAAATTTCATTAACACAAAATGTAAAGGGAATACTTCAGTCTAAAAGAAAAGGACATTGATGAGCAAAAAGAAATCATCCGAAGAAACAAAACTCATTAGTAATAGTAAGTACACTGAAAATTACAGAATATGATGACATTGTAATGGTGATGTATCAACTACTCTTAAGTAGAAAGAGTAAACAATGAACCAATCAATAATAATAATAATTCTTCAAGACATTGACAGTAAAAAGTTGAAAAGCAGAAAGATCATCTAAAAAACAAGTACAATACAAGGCCAAGATATTTTCACTAGTAAGTTCTATATGATAGTTAAGAAAGAAATGACCCAAATGTATGCAATCACCTACAGAAAATAAAAGCAGAAAGAGCATTTTATAACTCTCTGAGTCCAACATTACTCTAATACCAAAATGAGATAAAGACAGTAAAATAAAGGAAATCCACAAATCAGTATCTCTTGTTAATATAAATGCAAAAAACTTTAAACAATATTAGCAAACTGAACATAATTAATTATTTGTGGAGTATAAACATAATTATACTCCACAACTAAACTTGATTTATTTTAGATATTCAAGGCTGGTTTGGTACTTGAAATTAATGTACAATTAATGTAATCAATCATATCTACACGTTAAAGAAGAAAACTGTACCAATTATATCAATAGATAAAGCAAAAGGATTTGACAAAATTTAACACCCATTTAAATAAAAATGTTTAGCAAACTACGAATAGATGTGAACATTCCCAACTTGATAAAAATAATCTGCAAAACATCTACTGGATCTTTCTTCCTAATATGAGGAATAAGTTATGCCTCTCTCACTAGTCCTATTCAATGTTGACTGAAAGTCATAGTTAGTACAATAGGGCAGGAAAGAAAAGGAGAAGGAGAGGAAGAGGGAGAGGGAAAAGGAGAGGGAGAATGAAGTGGGAAGAGAGTGAGACAGAGAGAGAGAGAGGTTATACAGAGAGGAGGTAGAAATAAAACTGGTTTCGTTCAACATGATATGCTTTTCTAGGTAGAAAATCCCAAAGTCTTAACCAAAAAACTCTTGTGACTATTAAGTGCTTATAATAATGTTGCAGTGTGTAAGTTTAATACATAAAAGTCAATTGCTTTTCCATATATCAGCAATGAATAAGCAATTGAACCATTTATTATTATTATCACCCCCTAATGTTACATATTTAAGCAGAAATCTAACAGAATCTGTACAAGGTCTATATAAAGAAAACTACAGACTTTGATGAAAGAAATAAAAAAGACTCAATAATCAAAGAGATACTCCATGTTGATAGATACAAAAGTTAAACATTGTTAAGAAGTCAATTTTTCTAACTTCTTCTATATGTTAAATGCAATACCAGCTGACATTTGAGCAAGTTATTTTGCAGATATTCATAACTGATTCTAAAGTTTTTATGAAAGGACAAAAGTCACAGATTAGCCAACATGAAACTGAGATGGACAAACTCAGAGGACTTATATCACCTAACTTCAATGATAACATTGTAGACTGCAGTAATCAAGCTAGTATATTGATGAAAAAGTAGACAAATTGACCAGGTGAACAGAATAGAGAACTCAGAAAGAACCTCACACAAATGTAGTTAACTAATACACGATGAGGGAGCAAAGGCCTTTCAACATAGAATTCACAGTCTGTCTAGCAAATGCTGCTGAAACAATTGTATTTTCATATGCAAAAAGAAAAAAATCCAAACCCAGACTTTATAACTCTGGCAAAATTAATTCAAAATTACCTAAACACAAAATGCAAAACTATAAAAAAGAACCTACCTAAGTGATTCTGGGTTTGGCAATGAGTTTTTAGATTTAACATTAAAGATAAGATTAATGCAGGAGAAAATAGAAATTTAGACTTTATAAAATCACAAGTTTCTATGTAAAACATTAAAATAATAAGAAAGGAAGTCATGGACTTGGAGAATAATGTTGGCAAAAATATATTTGATACATAACATATCCAAAATATTTAAAAAAACCTAATAATAAGAAAGCAAACAACATAATTTTTAAAATGGGTGAAATATCTAAACAAACACCTTGTCAAAAAGGATAAACAGTGGTAAACAAGCATATGAAAATATGCTGTACATCATTTATCATTGGAAATTGCAAATTAAAACAATAATGCACACATCTATTAGAATGATTAAAATTACTCCCCCAAAAAAGCCCGACAATTCCAAATGCTGATGAGAATGAGGAGAAACATAAACGTATTGCTAATGGCAGAGAAAATGGTACAGTCACTTTGGAAGATAGTTTACCAATTTCTTACAAATGTACCATACTAATGCAAGATGGTAATAATAAAAGAAACCGTGGAAAGGATAAGAATTGCATATACGAACATCCAAACTATCTTCAATTTTTATGCAAAACATCTCTCCTAAAAATAAAAACCATTAATTTAAAAAAGTAAAAAATTAACATTGAAAATAATAGATTAAATGGTAAAACTAATAGTAATTTTGTTATCTTTTATGACAAAATGTAAAAGAGATGAACTATAAATTATCTATATAAAGAAATGTACAAAATAAGTACAAAATAAGTAATGATATCACATAAATGATCATACAGATAATATTTTGTGGAAGATTTCATAAGAATTAGGAGCATTATATTCAGCTCTACTAAAGTGTTTGAAAACTTGAATGGACAAATTATTTGGAAAAAAAATAGTAACCTATGTTTAAACATAAAATACAGAGAAATCTATTAAGAAAAAGCCATAAAATGAATAGAGAAACATTTAAAAGAATTATCTCCACCAATATATTTGCCTCATATAATTGCAAAGTTATGCTATTTATTATTTTAGGAAGAGGTAAATCCAATGCTATTCAAATAACAGCAGCAGAGAGAAAAGAAGGAGCAATTCCAATTCTATCCACTAAGCAAGCAGAACACTCAAATTGTAAAATCTCTCTCTCATATACACAAATATGAAAAAATAGGATTTGTAGGAAAATATCAGTTATGATAAAATTTAAAAATTCCTAAATCAAATGTTCACAGGCATAATCCAAGAGTATATTTAAATATATGTTTATGTATGTAAGATGTGTGTGCATGTGTGTGTGTATACCATGAATATAATTATCTTTTAATGAACTTATTTACTTACCTGTCTACCTATGTCTTTATCCATCTTTATTCATCTATCTCTGATCAAAAGCCAGTATTGTGCTTAATATTAGCACACATGGGATATCAAATTAATATTAGGAAGAAAAATAATCTGCATTATTTTATAATTAATATAATTTGAGGAAGCAGCTGGCATAATTAAAGAGAAAAACAGATCTGTACTAATTAGATAGGAGAAAGTAAATATTGCCAAAATTTTATATATTTTTAGGTGGAACATCATATTAATATCCTTCCAAAATAAAGAATCAGATAAAAAATAAAATGGCAAAAGCACCCCATTTATTATTGGAAGGAATATATAACACCAGCACTAAATACAAGAAATATTCAATATCTCTTTATAAATAAATGTTTAAATTAATACTGAAAATATACTCAAGTAAATAGAAAATACAGCATAACACTTACCTCATTGTTTATTCAAAAATTCATTTATCATTGATTTAAAATTTAAATTTAAAATAGAATCATAAAAATGTGCATAAAAAACTGGGTGGGTATCATTTATAAAGTCTTTATGAGGAATGACATTCTAAAATAAATAAATAACTAAACAGTAATCCTTAAAATAAATTTATGACTTAAAAGCCAACAAGATAAAGTTGAATAACAAATGACAAAGTTGGAAAAATATTTGCATACCGTGTTTTAGACAAAGATATAATTTGTCAATCATCTTCAGATCAAGCAGAAGCATTTTAAAAACCCAGTATATCATTAAACCTACAATAAGGTGTCATTTTCTGCCAAAAAAGATGGAAAAAGTTTTAAACTTTGTGCTAAGTCATTATTCATGAAGGTTAATGAGTGTAAGGCCTCAGGTAATAGACTAGCCACTCTCTGAAACATTATCTGTTGCTTTATTAGAGAGAGAAGGAGTCTCTACAGTGGTCCACCTTTGTAAACTCAAACCACCTGTAACTTAGTGACCAGAAATAATATATGGCCCTGTCTAGTCACAGAAGGTCCAAGAAATGATCTCCAGGAGTTGTTCAAAAAAGGGTGAGGTTAAAAAACAGACTGTTTTTCCTCTGCTGTCATCCCACAATCAACGTAAAAGACTTGTGTGACCAAATGTGTGTGATTTTTTTTTCTCCACCCACAAAGCAAACATTGAATTCTGCAGCTGGGTGGCCTCTAACTCAATTGCAGCACTATCTAACTAGAGATAGCATCAGAAGTCACAGGTTGAAGGCTTAGTCTCTCAAGGCTCCCCGCTCCCAACCCCCGGCTTTCAATGCCAATCACAGGCCCCTTGTTTTATCTGTGCTTCTGACTGGGATAAATTGGGATTCCTGCCATGCCCTCCTTGGGTTCAATTAATTTTCTAGAGTGGCTCGCAGAACTCAGGGAGACATTTAAGTTAGTAAATTATTTATTTTAGTAAATACTTTATTGTCACAAGTTATTTAGAAAGAAAATGGTCTATTATAAAAGATAATATGAAGAATACAGAGGAAGAGATGCATAGTGCAAAGTATAGGGGAAGGCGTGTGGGAGCTCTCATAACCTTCCCAGATGCGCCAGCCCCAGGAACCTCCACATATTCCACTATCTGGAAGATCTCAAAACCCAATGCTTTGGGGGTTTTATGGAGGCTTCATTATGTAGGTATGACTAAGAAAACCATTGGCCATTGGTTATGAATTTAAGTTCAGTCCCTTTTCCCTTCCATCCACCTTGGTGGCTGGGCTGAAAGTGTCAAACCTCTGATCCTGCTTTGGTCTTTCCAGTGACCAGCTCTCAAACCTTTAATCCTGCTTTGGCCTTTTCTGTAACCAGCACTCCCTCATCCTGATGCTATCTAGGGGTCATCAACTATCAATCAACTCACTAGCATAATGAAAATAATAACACTACTTTTGAAATTCCAATAATTTTAAGAATTGTATGCCAGAAAATGGGACAGGACAAGATCAAATATGTATTTCACAATATCACAGGGGTAAGTCACAGAAATATGTGGAAAATAGCACCAATAATTACCACATACTGTCTTTACTCATCAAATATTCAATAAACATTATTTCTTCCATATAAAATACCCTCCGACACCTCCCAAATACATTTTTTTTAAAGTTTCTTAAGTCACAATATTAAGATGGTGAAATAATTTTTTTTACTCAAGTACTGTATGAATCTAAGAAATAGAGCAGGTATTTAGAAAGTAAACAGGTTCTGTAGTCTCGATAAAAAGTAAATGGTTAATAACCCATATCAAAAGTTTTAATGTTAGAGTGCAGTTTTTGAGTATTGCATATTCATGATGGTGGATGGAAATATAGCATTTGATCCACTCTAATATGCACATGTTCATATTGTTGGCCAATCATTCTTTGAAGTAAAAAAAAAAACTTGCTTTTAATGAACATATTAACAATATTAATAAAATATGTCTGTGTAATTAATTAAGTAAATTATTTAATGTGAGGCAGATTAATACTTTTTCAAACCAAATTTGGGATCTTTATGTTCTTTCTTTGATGAAATATTTAACATTTTAGAAACATTTTTACCTAACTAGAAAAGAACAATCCCAATAGCATACATCCATGACAAAGGATTTAAAAGCAAAAAAAAAAAAAAAAAAACCCAGAGAAACTTTGCATTTAACTGATTGATCAGGTGTTATACATAAGTTATTAGAAATGTCTTCTTAATGTTGGAAGCTTTCCTGATCAAATTTCAGTTATTTTCTTTATTTGACAAATTATTTATATTCTCTGTGCTATCATGCATATAAAAAGTCATTGTTGACTTTATATACATAAAATGTGTTATATATCATTATATAAGTATATAATATATAATGTATGTTATGTACATTTATAATATATAGTGTTTATATAGAATATGTTTATATATGTCATATATTAATATTGTATATATGATGTTTTATATTTATGTGATGTTTATATATATGTGAGTGCGTGTGTATGTCTACATTTGTTGTTCATTAACACTTCGCAATTCTGCATTTTCCACTGAATAGTACTCTAAAACACACCATTATTATGTTGTTTATACACCTTGTTTTTTCTACACTAATTTCTTCTACAAGTGAATTTGAAACATGGGTGATATATAACTAAAAAAATAAGTTTTTTGCGTGTTGTATTTTAATTGTTTATGCTCTCAAGTTTTAAGACTAAGCATATTTCACCAT
This sequence comes from Cacajao melanocephalus, assembly GCA_963573385.1. NCBI lineage: Eukaryota > Metazoa > Chordata > Mammalia > Primates > Pitheciidae > Cacajao > Cacajao melanocephalus. The sequence goes on along the minus strand of CAUYLG010061655.1, from coordinate 4,988 downwards.
TAAAGTAAATATGCTGTGACTATGTCATGAGCTGCTTTGTTTTATCTCTCTATTCACATTTAAATGAAAGGTGTTTTGAAGGATGAAATCTAGCATAATGAAACTATTCAAGGTAAAATTACTGAAGTAGCAAAAAAAATGCATAGAATATATCAAATAGCTCAAAGTTCTAGAATGTGAAATTAATGCTGACGGTATACTGTGCAGTGTGCTTATAGGATCTTTATTATTGTCATCTGTATTCTAGAGGTTCTCTTGGGATTATCTTTTCTTGCTCATGGAATTTTGTTGACACATTAGATGTCAGCTTCTAAAAAATTTATGGAATGCAACAGAAGGGTGTTTTCTTCTTAAAGTTTTATATGCCCAAGTTTTCTTCTCCTGATGTGGCAACTGGGATTATTCTTGGATCACACACCAGGATTTTTGCCAGAATATATTTAAAGAGAAAACGAAGAAAGGACAGGGAATAACAAAGTTTGATATGATTGGCAAATCTTCAAGTTTTTTAAAACTAGGAATGTTTTTATTAGGGAAGTTTAAGTAATTTTATGATTTTAGCATAAGCACACACTGATATTTTACGTATTTCATTTGATGTATTTAATTTTACATAATTAACATACATAGTGGGATATTTTGTATTTCTTAATTCAACTATGACCATGATAATGCTTTGCCTATAGTGTTTTAAAGCTAATTCAATTTATTTGAGCCACAGTACTGGGGAGAACATTTCTTATGCTCACCATATGTCAATGGCTCAGGCTACCCAGGGGACAGAAACAGTTCAACTGTCTTCCTATTCTTGCTCTTCTCTCTCTTCATCCTCCACCATTTTTGCTTAATCTCTCACTTGTGAGGCATGGTTAAGTTCGTAGAACCAAGTTCAAAATTCACCATGCCACATTTCACTAGATGGCAGGGTCATCTAGTATGGACTGTTGATGTTTTTGAAATTTTCTGTTTTACAACTAGATTACAAGGTCCTTAAATGCTTGTGCCCAGGCCTGGGTCAGCATCGTGATCATGATATATATATACAGACAAAGTATTTCTGATAGGGGAAAGGATCATTTGTGGAGAGTAGAAAGCCCTGTTTAGAATTTCAGAGAGAAATGTTTTAAGTATGGGAAAAATTCACCATATGGATTAAAAAGTTTACTCACTAACAGTGTAAATGAAAAAATAACTTCTTCAAATTATCCAGGAATAAATTATCTTCACATTAGAAAGAATTAGTAGTAGGGAAAAATAGATTCCACTTTAGTTCAGCATAGGCCCACATGAAACTTAATCGCTCTGCATTGAATATGTGTCTAGTGTCTCTGCCTATTAACTGACATTGTGGCTTAATATATGAGTCAATAAGAAACGAAAAGAAAAATATAATACCTTTTCAAGGAGAATACTTTGTTTGCTCAAGAATAAGTTATTGTACCCTCAATTTTGACACAGTCACAGCACACGTTTGTGGGCTTATTTGAAACATTTCTTAGAAAGGGGGCATACAGTGCTCTGAACAATCAGAAATTAGTCCTTCATTTAAATATTTAATTTACCTTGAGTTAATTTTTGTATATATTAATAGTAAGGATCTAGTTTCATTGTTTTACTTAAGGCTAGCTGGTGACCCCAGCACCATTTGTTGAATGGGAAGTCCTTTGCTCATTGCTTGCTTTTGTCAGCCTTGTCAAAGATCACAAAGCTGTAGGTGTGTAGCTTTATTCCTGAGTTTTTTATTCTGTTCCATTGGTCTACGTGTCTGTTTTATACAAGTGTCACTGTTTTAGTTACTCTACCTTATAGTATAAACTTGGGTAGTGTGATGCTTCCAGTTTTGTTCTCTTTGCTTAGGATTGCTTTGGCTATTTGGGCTCTTTTTTTTGGTGTTATATGAATTTTAGAACAGATTTTTCTAATTTGGTTAAGAATGACATTGGTAGCTTGACAGGAATAAATTTGAATCTGTAAATTGCTTTTGGCCATATAGCTATTTTAATGATATTGATTCTTCCAATCTATAAGCATGGATTATCTTTCCATTTATTTGTGTTTTCTCTGATTTCTTTCCGTGTGTATCTTTAAGAAACTTAAGGCTTCTGTTGAATATACCATTTATTAGTATGTAATGCTCTTTTTTGTCCTTCTTAATTTTTATTGCTTTAAAGTTTGTTTTATCTAATATAAGAATAGTGATTCCTGCTCTTTTTGTTTCCTGTTTGCATGGTAGATATTTCTTCATCATTTTACTTTGAGCCTTTGGGTGTTGTACCATGTGAGATGGGTCTCTGGAAAACAACAGATGGTTAGGTCCTGTCTTTTGATCCAGGCTTCCACTCTGTGTTTTTTTAAGTGGGGAGTTTAGCCCATTTGCATTTAGAGTTACTACTGTTATGTGTGATTTTCATCCTGTCATCAGGTTGTTAGCTGGCTATTATCTAGGCTTGATTGATGGTTGCTTTAAGTGCCTGTGGGCTGTGTACATGTTTTTGTGGTAACAGGTGTCATTCTTTTGACTTTGTATTTAGCTCTTTTTGAAGACCTCTTATACAGGTGATTTTTAAGCCATTTGACCATTTTGTGAGGGTTAGTTAGATTACAATTAGTAAAAGTAATCCTTAAACATACTTCCCCATGCACGGATATATGGAATTTTACAATGCTCCATAGGCAAATGAAAAGTGAGGATACTTCACATTGTGGAACTGGTATGCAAGAACCCCTGTGAATTGTGATATTTGATGACTGGTCACCTGAAGCAAATGAGAGCACTGATGGCAGATCATATATAAAATATTAGTATGACTCAATTTGGGGTTAATTTTCAGCTGAGATTTACATAAATAGAAGTTCTGATATTTTTCCTAGAACTTGAAGTTCTAGGAAACTAGAACTGTGTATGCATATTTCATGCATATACAGAAGTCCATGAGAATGAGGGCTGCTGCAGCTACAGCCCAGTTCAAGACAGCAGTATAAAGTAGATCTTATACAAGTGATTTACAGTAGATCTTATACAGGTGTATTACCACAGCTTTTACTTGTCTGAGAAGGATTTTATTTCTCCTTCACTAATAAAGCTAAAACTATAAGAATCCTCCAAAAAAAAAAATCTAGAAAATACTATTCTTGACGTCAGTGCAGCAAAGAATTTATGATCAAGTCCTCAAAAACAATTGCAACAAAAGTAAAAATTGAGAATTAATTAAACAAAAGAGCTTCTCCCCAGCAATAGAAACCATCGACAGAGGAAACAGACAACCTGCAAAATGGGAAAAAAATGTTTACCAATCAGAGTGGCAACAATTAAAAAGTAAAAAAATAACAGATGCCAGTGACGCTGCAGAGAAATAGGAATGCTTACACACTGGTGGTGGGGATGTCAATTAGTTCAGCCACTGCAAAAACAGTTTGGACATTTCTGAAGGAACTTAACACAGAGTCACCATTTGATGAGGTTTTTTTTTTATTGTAAATTTGGTTAAGTTCCTTTGCAGTTTTTATTATAGGTGGTTCTTTTAAAAAGCTGGCTTTTTATTTGTTGTTGTTTTTTCTCTCATTGTCAGAACTTCCTTTTTTGTGTTGAAGGGACAGTTTAGGCTCATGTTTTTGCTTTTATCTTTTATAGGTAATAGTCTACTGACAACCACTAAATAGAAATGCCAGATGTAGGTGAAGGGGGAGATGGAGGCAGCAAACTATACTGCCATGTGTGTACTTATGCAACAATCCTGCATGATCTGCACATGTACCCCAGAACCTAAAGTACAATTTAAAAAAATAGAAAATTTCAAAAAATTTGAAAAACTTTTCTTAATATAAAATGAAAATGAGGAGTATCTTTATGTTTAACCCCGATTTTAAGTATTTTGCCTTGAAATATTCAGTATCTCTTTACATGATACAAGTGTCATTCATAGTCCTTTCTTATTGTTAAATTTCTGTAAATATTTTGCTATATTTGAATATTTTGATTTTAGCAAATCAACCACATTGAGGACATTCTGAATTAGTTTTTAGCTCCTTATTGCAATAGTCTCTGTGAATAATGTCGTGCTTTCATTAAGACTATAAGACAATTCATAATTCAAATGATATTTACCATTTCAGAAAGGTTTACAAATTATGGGTGTAGCAGTTTAGATCATTAGTGTTCTTTACTACTATAATGTAGCTGTTGGAAAGAATGTACTAGGGTAAGGATAGTTAGTAGATTAGCTGATTCATTTTTGTTTTCTGTAATCTTTATTACAGTAACCTCCATTCTGTGGTTTCACCAAATTATTTTTTAAGCCGTTTGACCATTTTGTGAGAGTTAGTTGGATTACAGTTAGTAAAAATAATCCTTAAATGTATTTACTTAAGCACAGATATGTGGGACATTACAATGCTCTATAGGCAAATGGAAAAGTGAGTATGTTTCACATGTGGAACATGCATGCAGGGACCCCTGTGAATTGTGATATGTGATGATTGGCCACCTAAAGCAAATGAGGACACGGGTGGCAAGTCATATATAAAATATTAGTACACCTCATTTTTTGGTGAATTTTCTTACATAAATAGGAGTTCTAATACTTTTCCCAGAACTCAAATAATTATTTTATGCATACATAGAAGTCCATGAAGCTGAGGGCTGCTGCAGGTACAGTCTAGTTCAGAACAGCAGTATAAAGTAGAGGTTTCAACCTCCACTTACAATTGCTTAGACTCTAACCCTGGCTCAACAAGTATTGATTGTGCCTTTATTTCCTCAATTTAACATGTTTTTTTTTGTTTTTGTTTTTTGTTTTTTGTTTTTTTTTTTTTTGAGACAGAGTCTCACTCCGTCACCAGGCGCCAGGCTGGAGTGCAGTGGCGCAATCTCGGCTCACTGCAACCTCCACCTCCCGGGTTCAAGCAATTCTCCTGCCTCAGCCTCCCGAGTAGCTGGGACTACAGGCGAGCGCCACCACGCCTAGCTAATTTTTTTGTACTTTTAGTAG